>JBBYHO010528266.1:0-16995 GCA_038382025.1 Adansonia gregorii | reverse complement strand
TTATCCTAAGTAAATAGGTTTTCACATATTATTATTTGATATTATTTAATATTTTTTGCACCCTTTCAGAAAGCCTAGAGGAATACAAAAGATTTATTTTTTTTTCAAAAAGTTAAAAATTTTAATTTACATGTTTAAAGAGGGTATTCTTATGTTTAAATAATCAATAATATGACTTCTATATACTAAAAGCATACCGATAGACTATTTTAACTTAGGGATGTTGCCTTGAATTTTTAAAAAAATATATGTTATATATAAATGTATTTAATTTTTGATATAATATCCTAAAAATGACCGCAAAGTACATACATGAAATTGCAAAATGATCCTTTGAATATGGAAATAATCTAAATGGACCTAATATGCATTGAAATTATAAAATGATCCCTAAATCATGGAAAGTAATTTGAGTGTAGGGATTTTTGCATAGTAATTCCTAAGTTATAGAAAATAACCTAAATGTCTCCAAAATGCATAAAATTGCATAAAAGCCCCATATCATGGAAAATGACCTAAATGACTCTAACATTTATAAAATTGCATAAAAGTACTTAGATCATGGAAAATAACTTAAATGACCCTAACCTTCATAAATTTGCATAAAAATCCCTAGATCATGGAAAATGGCTTAAATGATGTAAAAAATGCATGAAATGACATAAAAATCTCTAAGCCATGAAAAAATGACTAAAGTGAAATAAAAGTACATGAAATGACATAACAATACATAAGTCATGGAAAATTAATAAAATGACATCAAATATGTATGAAATAGCATAAAAATCCCTAAGCCATGGAAGATGACTAAAATAAACTAAAGATGCATGAAAGTTTCAAAATGGTACCTAATATGCATGGAAACATATGGGAAAATTATAGAATACCCTAAAGGTTGCCTCCATAACATGTTATTTCACTAATAAAAATACAAGCATGGTATCATACATGATGTTTACTTTTAAAACACAATACTAACATGAACATACAAAAATTTACTAATGTGCATAATAATATTGTCATAATCATAATATATTTATGAAAAATACATCGACATGTAAATCATGACAATAATGCACAAAGAGTTCATAACACAAAACACCTCTTTAACATGAACTTACATAGATACACTACTTTATATGGTGATGATGCCATAATCATAATATTTTCATGAAAAAAAATGTATGAGCATAGAAATAATGATAGTAAGGCATGGAAAGAAGATAAAATGAATGAATCGTACTTTGAATAAAATACAAAAAAGGACAAAGAGACAAAATAAAGTTTAACTGTGAAAAAAACTGATGAATATCCCATAAAAACTAAGAACTTAGCATAAAACATTTGGAAAACAAACTTTTATGGTGTAAACTTGATTTTTGCAAAACTTTTAACAAAAGACATCAGAGAAAAGAAAAATATAGCAATGTGATGTCATAGTTTAAGACATGTGCATAAATTGATTTTTACATCTTGGCATAAATATCACTTAAGAATGGCTTAGGATCATCAAGCTCCTATCGAAGGAAGAAAGTATGTGAAAATGAAAGTAAAAGATGAAAAAAATAAACTTATGTAGAACTTAAAGCTATGCCTTTTTCTTTCTCTCTTTTTTCTTTTCTTTTCCTCTTTTTTTTTTGCCCTTTGGTTATTCTCAGTTAAAAATTAAAGGATCTCTTTTAATTAACATCCCTAAGTTTTTAAAACCCTTCTTGGTTAATCATATTATCCTTATGCAGTTCACTTATATTTTGACAATTTAGCCTAGCTTGCCTGAAAGTAATCATCTATATGGTTAGGTGGTTTGAATAAGGGCTAAATTTAATGGACAATTTTAGTTGCATGCCCTCGAAAAGAAACCTCTACTCAATAGGGCTATATCTTGGTTTTATGTAAGAAATAGCTTTTAACTCTAACCTAAAATAGCATCTTATTGAATTTCAGTTAAACGAAACTCCAAATTATCAAAACACAATAAAACTAAGTGTTGTTTAGTTTTCAAATATCATTAGAGCCTTAGACTAATCTATTCCAAGTTCATCAAAGCTTTAATGGCTTAGACTATGTGGATGGTTCTCATGCTCATGTTTTAATGTAAAAATATTGGTAAAATACTTCTTGTATGACAGTAAAGTAATCTAAGGCCTTTAGAAAGGTGAAATGTAAGGAAACTTGGGTGAAAAACTTGTTCATGGTGAAAACTACTATGCAATATTGATACATTTGGTGTTCGTATCGATGCAGCTACTTCCTAGAACCAAGAAATCCAAAAAAATTTAACACTATATTGACATAGAATACATTGTATTGATACATTTGCAATTGTATTTTGTATTTATACAATACGTAATTGTATTAATACAATTGCACTCCTAAGTTATAAGAAGACCAAAACCCAATGATGTCTTAATACATCTTCGTGAGTTTCATGAAAATAACTTTTTTCTCTCCTAAAGGTTTTCAATGGACTATAGTGCCAAGTTTTAGTGCTAGCCCTTTTTTTTATTTTTATTATTTTTTAATGACCTTTTGAGCATTTTTAATTGTTCAATTTGGTCCCTAGGCATTTCATACCATCTAATTAAGTCTTAAGATGTCAGGAATTGATCTAGAAAGTAAGAGAGGTACCTTTCAGCCAAAGTTCTGAATTAAGCTCAATTGGTTTACATAGGGGCTCAAACAGAACTAGGTGCCTAGAATGACCCTACTGACCTGAGTTTAACATAAAAATACTAAAATGATCCTAAAAGATTAGTTTTGACATGAAAGTCTTAACATAATCCTAAGAACCTAATTTTAAAATTTTAAAAAAAATGCTAAAATGCCATTAAAAGCTTGATTTTGACATGAAAATGTTGACACAAACCTTAAAACCTAGTTTTGACATAACAATACTAAAATGATCATAAACGATCGGCATAGAAGTACTAACATGACCTTAAAGACCCAATTTTGACATTAAAAATATTAAATTGACTTAAAAATTCAGTTTTGGCGTGAAAAATGCTAACATGACCTTAAGGAAATTTTAACCTAATTGATGAGGTCTTGAGCCTAAATTCTACTAAAAGATTGCTTTACACTTAAAAATGCATGTTTAGCATAAAATTACCAAAATACCCTTTTAAGCCTGAGAAAAAGAAAAAAATGCCTTTAGAAAATGTGTCTTAACTAAAATTACCAAAATCCACTTTTTAGGTTTGACCAAAAAGGTTAAAATACCTTAAAAAGTTTGATTTTCCTCATTTCTTTTTCTAAAAACAAAAACATGAAAAAAATTAAAATTGACAAATATAAGCTTAAAATTTTGAAACATATTTTGGAAAACTTTTAATGTGAACACAATGTTAATATGAACATAAGAAAGCATAAAAATGATAACATTTAACATAATAGCAACAAAATAAGATATGTAATTGAACATTGTGGTATGGCAACAACAAAGAATATCGCAAATTAGCTTAAGTTTGGCCACTTAAAATGTTTAGAAACCTTAGCTCAAACCATCACCTAGGTGTGAAACTTAGGATCATCAAGCTCACAATAACATATTAAACTAAATACACTAATAGTGAATGTGCAATAAACATAATAATATAAGCATAAAGTAAATATAACTATAATGGAAATGAAGTAAACATAATAATATAAACATAATTTAAATACAAATAATCAAGAACACAAAATGGAATAATTTGCTTAAGGTTTGGCCACTAAAATGTTTAAAGGACCTTAGCTCAAAGCAGTACTTAAATTAGAAATTACAATCATCAAGCTTAAAATTATGTAATAAAAATGAGTATAATAATAATGAAAATAATAACAAGAGCATAAACTAAATAAAGTATAAGAACATAAACTAAAAAAATTGTTCAAGGCTTGCCACCAAAAACATTTAGAAAACCTTAGATTAAACCATGGTCTAAGTTAGAACTTAAGGTCATCAAGCTTAAATTTACAGAGCAAAAAATAAATATAACAATAATGGAAACAGTAACTTAAAGATAAATTAAATAAAGTTTAAGAACATAAAATAAAATAATTTTGCTCAAGGTTTGGCCATAAAAAAGGTTCAAAAAATTTAACTCAAACCATTACCTAAGTTAGAGCTTAGGATAATCAAGCTTAAATTTACATAATAAAATTAAATATAACGATAATTGAAATGATAACATGAACATAAATTAAATAAAATAACAAGAACATAAAATGAAATAATATGCTTAAGGTTTGGCCATCAAAAAGGTTTAGAAAACCTAGTTCAAACTATTATTAAGTTAGAACTTATGACCTTCAAGCTAAAAATGTAAAAATAAAAATTACAAGATTGCAAGAATTGGAAATTGAAATAAGATAAGAAAGTTAGAGAAAGAAATAAGTGAGATAAACATAATAAAAAGGGAAAGATAAAATCAAGATAGCAAACTACCTTGAATCAAAATCACAAGAATACATTCTCTTTTTTTCTTTTTTTTTTCATTCATTCTTTTTTTAGATAGAGTTTTCAAGAGATGCAGGTTCAATAAGATGAAAAAGAAAAGATAAAGGCAAAAAATCCTCCTTTAAAATTCATTCAAGGGGTTTTAAAACCCTTAGCCTTATGTTTTCTTTTTCAACTCACATTTGCTTCCTCTTTTGGTTTTTATCCCATTTTCATTTCATATAGTGTGTGAGAAAATCGATAAACCTTCTATTTTATTATTTTAATTGATTAATTTTAATTTTAGGTTGAATAATGGCCCTTGCAGTAGGACAAATTAACCATACCCCATACTTTGTAAAGACAAGCTTAAATCCTACTGACTCTCAAAAAGTTTGAAATGTTTTCCCTGAATCCTATTGGTTCTTATTAGTACTATGCCCTTACTTTTCACCATGAAAAAGAGCATGCATATTTAAAAATATCTTTTCTCTTGATGAGGAAATGTTTTCTTGATGGGGACTCTTTCTTTTTGATGTTGTGGAAGCGAGAAAGTGAGGATTCTTATCCCTTTTGTATGAGAAGGGATCGTTAGACAAATCGCTCATCTAACTAATCTTGAATGGCCACCACCGAGTGACTAATGCTAGGAGCCACCATCAATTATTTAAGGCTAGGCATGATTGGATACCTATTGAAACCCATATTTTAAATTACAAAACTTGAAACATCAATTCCATGATCTATATAGTTCGAAGATTTTATAGTTGGGCTTGAGAGTTGGTTACATGCAAAAAGTATGAACCTCTTTGCAATGCCTGAAATTAATACCTTTCTAGCCATGTCTTACTTTAGTTTTAGTTCTCTCAGTTTTGACTTATGATTGTTTTAAATATAATCCCCTTTTTATGCATGAATTAGTGTAAAATAAATTTAGGTTTTAGATAAAAAAATTAAATAACATTTATGCCTCAGAAAGTTAGGGAACACAAGATTTTTTTTATTAAAATGTTCTCTGAATTTAGTTTTGAAAACTAGGTATTTCATATTAAGCATTGGAGGGATACTGACATGAAACATTACTTTTGTTATTTTTAAAATGATATTTATCGATGTTCCACGTGCCCGACCTTTATGAACTTTAAATGATCCGAAGGGCCAAAGCACGCTCGACTTAAAAATATGATGATGTTTGACATAAAGGTGTAAAAGACCGTTGGATAAATCATTCATTCGACTAGTGTTGGATGGCCACCATGAAGTGGCCATAAACTTGGAGTCGCCACCAATCATTTTAAGTTAGGCATGATCGGATGCATATTGAAAATAATATCACAGATTCATTGTTTTGAGTCTAAGACTTGGTTATGTGTGGGGAAGGATTAGCAGCCCCCACAACACCTAAAAATTAATACCATCTCGAATCTCGATTTCCTCGATTTCAATTTTATCATTATTTAAATATAATTCCCTCTAATGCATGAAATTTTGTAAAGATATGAGTCTGGGTTTAATAAAAATTTTATCAACTATGCGCCTCAAAAAGGTGAAAAACATAGGGATTTTTTTATGAAAATAATCTTCGAATGGGTTTTAAAAAAATAAATATTTTATGTCTGGCACTAGAAAGATACTAAAATGAGATATTGTTTTGTGATTTTGAAAGTGATTTTTAAAGCAGGAATGCTTGAGGTCTCTACAAAAGGAAACGTGTTAGTAAGATTGGAAAGAAAATAATAAATAAATGCACATAAAAATAAACACACAAAATACATAAACAACAGGGATGATTGAGATGTATCCATAGTTGTCTTTGATTATTTATGAATAACTAAGATGACAACGTTGAGACTTAGTCAAATTCATTGGGATTTTGAGAAGAAAAAGGTTTCCATGACTTGAGAGGGAGAAAAGCTTGGATTTTAGAAGGAATATGAAGAGCTAGGTTATAGTATCCCCTTAGAAGAGTGGGGTTAGAGTATCCCCAAAAAAAAAGTTTGATATTGGATTTAAGGTAAAGGCAGGGTTAAAGTATCCCTTTAGAATAATAGGGTTAGAGTATCTCTAGAAATGAAAATTTGATGTCATTTTAAGGTGAAAGCAAGGTTAGAGTATCCCTTCAGAGTAATAGGGTTGGAGCATCCCTGAAAATGGAAATTTTTGATGTCATCAGGAAAATGTCATTTTTTGGATAGAGGGAGCTTTGAAAATTGGGAGCCAGAGGTTTGGCTAAAATATTTCTTTTTTTTTAGCCTTGGTTTGAGTCTAACGGGGGTTTAGGTAACGGGAATAAGCCAAGTAGATCATGAGGTATTCGAATGCCTTAATAAGAGTGTTTCAAAAATTGGGTTAGAAACAAAGGATAGCATTGTATCATTTTCTTAATTTATTCCAAGCTCATCTAGAGGTCCTGGGGAGTAAATAAAATATAATTGGAAAGGTAACTTGATGAGGATTAATGAAAGAATATTCCAAATATCCTAGAAAATCACTTCTAGGCAATATTAATTTTTGAATTTCAATTTGACTTAACACTGACAACATGTATAGGGTAAAGATATGATAGACTTTGAAAAATCATTTCGGATTCATCTAGAATTCTTAAAATGAAAATAATACCTTTTTGGAAAGGGAATTTCATGAATTCTATGGGAAAAATATTAAAGGGATTCAAAAATGTTATTTGTTAGGCTGAAATCGCCCAAATAATAAACTACTCATTGGATCTAGGGGTTTTAGACAATGAAGATTCAAAAAATTATAACTATTTCATCCGAGGTGATCTGAAGGTAAATGAGATATTGTTGGAAAGGTAACTCGAAACCCTTCAAGGGAAAAATACCAACACATTCCAGATAAATCATTTTTTGATTTTTAAATAATTTTTTAAAACTAGACTACTATACTGCCGGAACAAAACAAGGGAGGTGTTTCATATTTTTGCTTATTCATTGGGTTAAGCTCGGGCCATGGATGTTCAAACATCCATAATTGAGATGAAGGGTTGACACAAGCATCATGAGTTCATCCCATAGTCTGGAGTTGTTTGGGATGATGGAATAACTTGTTGACCATGCCATCCTGCGGGTGTTTGGCTAAGGACCAAGGATTCATATTTTTCAACTAAAAAACTTCATTTCATTTTTTTTGAAAACCAGTATTCTCATACTTATTCTTTCATTAATCTAGAACTGAGTACTTGATTTGCCCTTGAGGTTGCAAAGCCAACTTTATAAAAATCTTAAGCCCATCTTATTCTCCATGTGTGGGAGATAGCATGTGCCTAACTTGGGGATGCTTTTTTGAAATTAGGTTTTCTAGCATTCAAACAACTATCTCAACACAAGCAAAGTGCCACAAACATAATATAGAACATGAAGAACATATATGCACAAGCAAAGATGACATTGTTCATAGAAAAGATAAAAAGAATGCATGGAGATGATATATATAGATGCATGAACATACTTAGAATAAACTTGCTAAAAAGGCATTTTTATTTCATGGAACCTATTAAGCTGTTAGGAAATGTATGGGCATACTTATGACATGTTAAGATGCACGCTTTAAGCATGAGATGTAGATGTGAATGTGGAAGAAACATGGCAAGGTCACATGGACAGAGGCTGTTATGTTGACAAAAATGCAAAAGAGCATGCTTAATTAACCAAATAGCATGGAGGCACCAAAAGAACATCAAGATCCTAAACTACCACAACCAAAGCCATAAAAATGCATAGGAGTCCTAAGGTGGCCATAAAAGTAGTAAAAGGGTTTACTAAGATGATGTTAATGACAAAATAGAAACTAAAAAGATCAAGGTAGAGGGATATTCCAAAAAACTTAAACTTCCCTTTGTCTCAAAGTAGTGGTTGCAGGCTTAATTTTTCCCTTTTCCTTGTTATTATTTAGCAAGAAAAGGATGAAAAGAGGTAGCCTTTTGGTGGTATGGTTAATGGTGAGGCTTTTTAAAGATCAAAATGTGTGGAAAGTTGGGTTCTTTAAGGTTTTCCAGTGGTGGTTTAGGTTAGCTATGGGAATGGAGTATAGAGTCAATGAAATAGTGTTTTTGTGAGCTTTTAGAGCTAAAGTTGTTGAAGGATTTATGGAGATGGATGAAGAGTTTTTTGGGATTGCTGGAGAGTTTTTTTGATAGCTGGGAGTTTTTTTTTAGGTAGCTTCCTTTTCCTTTTGTCTTGGTTTAGCCCTTCCTTTTTAGAAGATAATGCAAAGGGCCTTATTAATTTTTCTTCTACAATAGGGCATATCTTTAGTGGCCATGTTTAGTTGACTTTTTCCTTATTGGTTTTCCTATGCTGATCAAAGCGGCAGAAAAGCTGTGAAAGCTTGCAAGTTTGAGATATGCCTACCACCCTCTTGCACCCATATATTTTTTGAATGCGACCTTTATCGTTAATTGTTTGGACTCTAAAACTTGTTTAAATTCCATCATTGGTCTAAAGTCAAGGTTTGTAATGCTTTATGATGGTTTGTTGGTGCTAAAACATATTTAAATCAAGTTTTCATAGGCTAAAAAATGGCTTAAATTAGGCAAAAATATCTTGGTATATTGATACAAAACATGTTGTATCAATACACAACTCCTAAGTATCGATATAATGAGTTGTGTATCAATACTAAGAGTAAAAAATGTTTCCAGTCTTGAGATTTAGAGGCCAGTATCGATACTCTATGGATTTGTATCGATATTCATGCTTATACATCGATACATTTCACTAAAAATCATAATTTTAGCTACTGCCAAGACTTGTATTGATACAATCATGCTAGGTATCAATACCGCACCTTAGGTATTGATACCAAACCCTCATGTATTAATAATGCACATGAAAATTCAAAATTTTGGTAACGTGAAGGCCCCATGATAATGTTTAAGCACCCATATGACCCCACATACCTTAGATTCCTCGAGTTGTCTTATCTTGGTCACAAAAAGATGAAAATTAGCTTACGTACTCACCTGAAAGACTTTAATGACATCTTAAAAATAACCTTTGATGCCTCGTATTTGCATTTTTTGTTAAAGTGGTCCATAGGCATTTTGGACCTTCCCTAAAAAAACTTTGTCTTTATTTATATATTTTTTATTTTGTCACCTTTTACCTAACTTTTAAGATACCAAAAACTAGTCTAGACAAAATGAGGTTTCTATAGTTGCCCTTATTTTACCATTGGTAAGTATTAGGAACAAGGTAAAGATAAATAGATATTATTTTGTTTGACGCAACGTATTAGGCTATTTTTTAAAAAAGAAAAAAAAAAGCATCCTGCTTTTTAAGGACTAAAAGAAAAGAAGTACCATTAACTGGCTTAAAAGTAATAGAAAAGGCATTATGCTCTTTGAAGACTAAAATGAAAGGGGTGCCACCAACTTGTGTGGGCTTAAAAGAAAAGGCATCCTACTCTTTGAAGACTAAACTATAAGAGGTGCCACCAGTTTGTGTGGCTTAAAAGAAAAATGAAATATGTCCTACTTTTTGAAAACTAAAATCAAAGGAGTGCCACAGCTTGTGTGGGCTTAAAAGAAAAAGAAAAGGCATCATGCTCTTTAAGGACTAAAATAAAAGGGGTGTCACCAGCTTGTTTGGGCATAAAAGAAAAATAAAAGGCATCCTACTTTTTGAAGACTAAAATGAAGAGGGTGCCACACAGCTTGTATGGGCTTAAGAGGAAAAAAAAGGGCATCTTGCTCTTTAAAGACTAAAATGAAAAGGGTGCCACCAATTTGTGTAGGCTTAAAAGAAAAAAGTGTCTTGCTCTTTGAGGACTAGAGTGAAAGAAAAGGTCTTTCTCTTTGAGGAAAAAGAAAAAAGGCGTCCTGTTCTTTAAAGACAAGAAAGAAAGGTCTTACTCTTTGAGGACAAGAAAAGAAAAATGTCCTGCTCTACGAGGACAAAGAAAAAAAAGATCATTCTTCTTCAGGACAAAGAAAAAAAAGGTCCTGCTCTTTGAGGACAAGAAAAAGTATTGAGATTCGATACTTTTCTTGGATGATTTTCAATGAGCTTGTGATGTCAAAGGTACTTACCTATGATTTTTAAAGATTTTAGAAATAAAAAGTTGCAACTTGCACTTTACTAATTTACCTTTTGTGCGGGGATTGGTACCTAAAATATGTTAATTCTTGTAGAATACATGGGAATGCATATGCACGTTTAAATGATGCAAAAGTGGTCTTTCCCAAAGGCATAATCTGTCAATTTTGGATCCTTCTCACATCTAATAAGGTGGCTTTATGTCTCGATGACTAATAATGGTGATAAGAGGATTGCGAAATCAGATAATTCATGTTGGAAAGCTCTAGCAGTAAAAAGTTCATTAACAAGCATGAGTGGTTCTTCTTCACCAATTTTAAATCTAAACAGCCTCTTTGACTGTTCAAATATGTTGAATCTTGGTTGTTTGGGTGCCAATTAAAGTAAGATTTTGGCCTTTCTTCTTCATGATAAGCTTTAATAGGGGTAGAATGTAAACATTTCTTAAGATACAAGATCAAAGAAAACGGGGCCAACCATGGCCCTCAAGTTTATTTTCTTTGGTCTTTAGACCTAACAAATTTTTTGCAAAGTTCAATCTTTCTAAGCAATGCTATGAAATCTTGTTATTAGTTTGTTCATTTATCAAGCATCATCAATTAAATGATGAACATAATGCAATATGGAATGCAGGGTTACGAAAAGGTTTTGCGAGAAATCAAACAATTATATTCTCTTTTGATTGAAAAATTTTAAAATACAAAAGAGTAAAAAAAAGTCTTCCTAGACGATTAGCTTCGATGCTGATGACATGAATTTCCATAAAATGCTTTCGAAGACTTTCTCTCGAGCAAATAATCTTTGTGGTGTTGGCCAAATTATAAGAAGATTCCTCAAATTGCCCCATGGTGGGATGGAGGCCTCAAAGTTAGTTAGTTTTCATTTTCCAAGTGTAGGTGTGGATGAAATTTGGTCAACATCGAATAGATAGGTTAAGTTATGATTTGGTGTCTTGGTTAGAGTTATGAATATAAGGAAAATTTGTTTTAGGCTGATGAGGTTTTAGGCTTAACTTAGTTTGAATAGGTTCAGTTACTTAAGCCAACCTCTTGGGTTTTTAACTTAAGTTAGTTTTTTTCTTTTTTGTTTTTTTTTTAATTTTTTAGAGAATGGTGGGCGAAAGGCTAATAGAATGCCCTTTCAGGTTTTCATCCTAAAGTCTTTTCAGGTATAGTATTTTTTTATGGAATCGGAGTTCACAAGATTAGACAGGTCATTGCCATCTATTTTGGTTAAGATTAAAGCTCCTCTAGAGTATACATGCTTCACCATGTATGGTTCTTTCCAATTTGGGGTCTATTTTCCATGAACATCTTTATGGATTGGGAGAATTTCCTTAAGCACGAAGTCACATTCTTGAAACTGATGAAGATGGACCTTTTTGTTATAGGCTCTCATCATGTGTTTTTGATACATTTGCCCATGATGGATGGCTTTGATTCTTTTCTCTTTGATAAGATTAAGTTGCTCAAATCAATCTTTAACCCATTCAGCCTCTTCAAGTTATGATTCAATTAAGACTCTGAAGGAAAGGTTTTAAACCTCAATAGGTAGAACAACTTCCATGCCATAGACTAAGGAAAATGATGTAGCACCCATAAAAGTTCGCACAGTTATGCGATAAGCATGTAAAGCAAAAGGCAACTTTTCATGCTAGTTTTTTTTCCATCTTAGCCATCTTTTCAGTTATCTTCTTGATATTATTATTGGTTGCTTCCACTGCCCATTCATTTTTGGATGATATGGAATGAAATTTCAATGTTGAATTTTGAACTGAGAACAGATTACTTACATTATCTTGTTTTTTTAGTTACGTGCATTGTCTGTAATGATTTGCTCGGGGAGGTCATATCGATAAATAATGTCTCGCTTTAGAAATTTGCACATGATAGCTCTAGTGACATTAGCATAAGAAGCTACTTCTATCCACTTAATGAAATAATTAATAGCAACTAGGATGAAATGATGTCTATTGGAGCTTTAGAGGTGATTGGTCCAATCATGTCCATGCCCCACATAGAAAATGGCCATGGGGTTATCATAACATTTAATGGTACTAGAGGGACATGAATCTTGTTTGCATATATTTGGCATTTGCGGTATTTACGGGCATAGTTGATGCAATCTTTTTCTAGAGTCAACCAGTAGTAGCCTAAATGCATGACTTGTTTTGCTATTCAGTGTCCATTAGCATGTGTACCATTAATCCCCTTATGAATCTCATCGAGGATTTTTTTTGCTTCTAAGGCATCCACGCACCAGAGTAATATCTAGTCCCAACTCTTTTTGTATAGAACTTCGCTATCCAAAATAAAGTTTGCAGCCATTCTTCGAATAGTGAGGGTATTGCTGATTTTTGTTATACTAGAGGATGTCATGATACCAGGGTAAACCATCTTTTTCCTTGATATTTTGGCAATATGCCAGTGTTAAATAAATGCTCTCTGAATAAGGGCAACGTCCAACTCCCGATTAACCTTAAACATGGATGATAAGGTGGCTATGGCATCAGTAATTTGATTCTCTTCTCAAGGCAAATATTGGAAGCTAACATCATAAAATTCTTTTATTAGTTCTGAGATTAAAGTTTTATAATAAGTTAGTTTGGCCTCACATGTCTGCCATTCCCCTTTTAATTGGTAAATGTCAAAGATGAGTCTTTAAAAACTCATAAGGTTTGGATGCCCCTTTCGGTGCTAGCTTAGAGTCCCATGATGTGAGCCTCACATTTAGCTACATTGTTAATGCAGTCGAAGCTCAATCTTGTAGTGAAAGGATAATGGCTTCACTCAGGTGAGATTAAAATTGCCTCAATGCATTTAAAACACCATTAAAAAACATTTTCCAACGTGAATCACTATCGGTTGCATCTTCCACCTCAGATATACATATTAGGTCTTCATCGAGGAATTAAAAGTCTAAAGGCTGATAATCATCCATTGCTCGACTAGCCAAGAAATCTATGATTGCACTGCCCTTGATGGCCCTTTGATTCATATATACAATATTGTGTTCAGAAAGTAGGTCTTACCACCTAGCCAATCTCCTTGATAATGCAGGGGCTTCACATAAGTACTTGACGGGATCTAGTTTGGCGATCAACCATGTGATGTAGTATAACATATATTGTCTTAACCTTCTGGCTGTCTAGACTAGAGCGCAACATAGCTTTTCTACTATTGAGTAGTTATTTTCACATTCGGTGAACTTCTTGCTTAAATGGTAGATAGCTTATTCTTTCTTTCCTAAATCATCATGCTGGCCTAATACACAGCCCATTGAACTATCAAAAACTAATAGATATAAAATTAGAGGTCTACCTAAGATTAGGGGCACAAGCATTTGAGGGCTTGAAAGGTATTGGTTTACTTTATCGAAGGCTTTTTGACATTCTCTATTCCATTCTCCAAGATTTTGTTTACGAAGTAAATAAAAGATCGGGTCACATTTATCAATCAATTGAGATATAAATCAAGCTATATAGTTTAATCTTCCTAAAAAACTTTTCACCTCTTTTAGGGTTTAAGGCAGTGGAAGGCTTTGAATGGCTTTAACCTTGTTGGGGTCCCTTTTTACTTGTTTTCCACTTACAATGAAGCCCAATAACTTACCATATGTGACACTAAATGTGCATTTGGTAGGGTTTAACTTGAGCTGATATTTGTGAAAGTGTTTAAAAAGCTTTCGCAAGTCGATTACATGTTCAATCTCTATAAGTAACTTACCGATCATGTCATCCACATAAACTTCAATCTCCTTATGCATAAGGTCATGAAACAATGTCACCATTGCCCTTTGATAAGTTACCCTAGCTTTTTTTAGCCTGAAAGGCATTACTTTGTAGTATAAAGTCCCCTACATGGTCATAAAGGTGGTTTTTTCCATGTCTTCTATCACCATTTTGATTTGGTTGTATCCTAAAAATCTATCCATGAAAGCAAAAACTATATTTTTAGCGGTGTTGTCTACTAGGGTATCAGTATAGGGCAAAAGAAAGTTGTCTTTTAGACTAGTTCAGTTCAAGTCCCTATAACACACATATTCGCACCTAACCATCCTTCTTAGGGACTGGGACTATATTGGCCACCCACTCAGGGTATTTGGTGACTTTCGGAAATCCTGCTTCAAATTGTTTCTTGACATCTTTTTTAATCTTTAGCAGCATCTCGGGTTTTATCCTTCTAAGCTTTTGCTACACAGGTTTACACTCAGCTTTAAGGGGAAGTTTCTAGACTACGATGTTAGTATTCAAACTAGGCATATCTTGGTAAGTCCAGGCAAACATTTCTCGAAACTCTTGGAGAAGGCTTATTAAATGGTTTGGGTTGATGGTTTTATAGAGGTTCCAATTTTGATTTCCTTTTGGTCTTCTTTTGTGCCAAGGTTTATGGTTTTGATGGTTTTTTATGTGGTAAAATCTATTTTTCTTCTTATTCAATTAGTTTGAGTAGATCTGGGGGTACATGGTCCTCCTTAGAATTTTTTTCACACTTAACCTCATAAGCATAGATTGCTTGCTCAAAGTTGATTTCCTGAGTTTCAATGCAAACATTCATGTCATCTTCATCTGAACACCTGAAAATATTAAAAAGAATAATATAAGCAAAAAAAATATGTGAAGGGAGGTGAAAATGGACATAATGAATGAAATGCATAATGCTCCATCATTTTCATTGATAATACTTCACGGAAAATGGCCATACAAAGGATCCCACAATGCTCTTAGGTGAAAGCATGTAGGTTCAGTTCATGGCATTACTTTGAAAAAGTTTTGAACAATACAGGGATTTTTGTCTCAGCCCAAACACTTGGAATAAACTCTAGAGGGCATAAGTTGATCTCTCCACCCATTGTTAATGGCTTTTCAATTACATTGATAGAGAAATCCTAAAAAATCTTCCCTAATAAAAGCATGACCTTTGTTAAGCTAGTGTTAACATGTTCGCCTGAGTGAAAGTTCTTATGCAGTGGCAAAAATGCCATAGGTTCTTGCCCCATGTCTTGTCCCAATGAATGTGCTATTCTTTTCTCCTGATTCCTTTGAGCTTGTTTCTTTCTTTACTATGCATTGGGCTTAAACCCCAATCCTCTCTTGTCAGTCTGATGGGTTATCTTTAAAGCTTTAGCAACTCCTTGGAGGCATCTTTCATGCCCTTTTTTGGCTCAAGCATATTTACCAATTATTAGTTTTATGCCCATTTGCATGATTCCTGATCGATGAGACTTAATCATGGGCAACCCTTTTTTAACATAGATGGCATTGATGAACTCAAATGATTGAAAAGAGGGTTTTGGAATGCCCTCATTAGGTTTAACATAAGGGGCATCGATCGAGGTCGTAGCAATAATATCTTTTCCAATTACCATGTTCAGTTGACTTTCTTCTTATTGGTTTTGCCATGCTGATCAATGGGGCAGAAAGGCTGTGAAAGCCTACAAGCTGGAGGTATGCCTACCACCCTCTTACACCCATATATTTTATGAAAGTGACCTTTGTCATTAATTGTTTGGATTCTAAAACTTGTTTAAATCTGGTCATTGGCCCAAAGTCAAGGTTTATAATGCTTTATGATAGTTTAGTGGTGCTAAAACATATTTCAATTGGGTTTTCAGAGGCTAAAAAATGGCTTAAACTAGGCAAAAATGTCTTGGTCTATCGATGCAAAACATGTTGTATCGATACACAATTCCTGAGTATTGATACAATGAGTTGTGTATCGATACTAAGAGTAAAAAATGTTTCTAGTCTCGAGACTTAAAGGATAGTATCAATACTCCATGGATTTGTATCAATACTCATGCTTGTGTATCGAGCAATTTCACCAAAAATAACAATTTTATCTATTACCAAGACTTGTATCGATACAATTATGCTAGGTATCGATACCACACCTTAGGTATGGATACCAAACCCTCATGTATCAATACTACACATGAAAATTCAAAATGCTGGTAATGTGAAAGCCCCATGACAGTGTTTAAGCACCCATATGACTCGTACATACCTTAGGTTCCTCGAGTTGTCTTATCTTGGTCACAGAAGATGAAAATTGGCTTGCATACTAACCTGAACAACTCCAATGATGCCCTGAGAATAACTTTTGATGCCTCATTTTTGCATTTTTTTTAAGTGGTCCATAGGCACTTTAGACCTTCCCCAAAGCAATCATTCCCCGACTTTATTTCTATTTTTTTATTTTGTCACCTTTTACCTAACTTTTAAGATACCAAAAACTAGTTCGAACAAAATGAGGTATCTACAATTTTTTTGAAAACATGAATGCGAGATGATCATTATAAAGGAAACTTTAATAAAATGATAACAATTGTGTAAAAGAAATCATAAAAGGTAGCAAAAGAAAAAGAAAGAGAGATAATTAGAATGTATCTCGTAATTATCATTAATTATTTTGAAATAACTGAGTCAACATTTTTGGAGACATGTTTGAATCCATTGATTTATTAAGGCATGAAAATCGGGTTTGAATTTTTGAAAGTCTAAAGAAGATCCAAGGAAGA
>JBBYHO010528255.1:0-16996 GCA_038382025.1 Adansonia gregorii | reverse complement strand
AGGTCGAAAGTTTCCTTTATACAGGTAAAAGAAATTGCCTTTTGGCTGTACAGGCCAAATGATCTTGCTACTTTTACTTTCTCAAAGAACGGTTTAATGGAAAATCATGGGTTTTTAGTTCCTACAGATGACCTCTGGGAGTCTCTAAATTTATAACATATGCTTTCTTTTGGTATGAAATGCCAATAGTGGGGAGAGCCAGTACCTAATTTATGTGGCAATGACTTGGAATTGAAGTTATGGTCATGATCTGAGTAACTTTCTTGACCTGCTGGGATTTTCGCTTTCCTCACTTAAAAAATTTTAGTTGTCTCTGGATCTTATCGACGGCCTTTTGCTGGCTTAAATGCCTCCCTAGGAATGCTACTTTAATTTCAACTCTAACTTCCAAATACAAGTTTCAATTTAGTTGCATGTTTGTAGGCCTTAATGAGAGTTTCTTACCATAAAGATGGAAGCCAAAACTAGTCTTTTTTTTTTTGGGGGGGGGACAAAAACTAGCGGTTAATGCTTTCATTTTTGTTCTGAATTTCTTGAAGAAACAAATTTTAGGGTACCAAGGTTGATACCTTTATCACCTCTGTTCATGGCTCTTTGCCTTTATCATGCAGTCGAGTTGTAGAAGCTTCTCCGTATAAGGCTATTGTGCTCCCCGTCTTAGGGAATGATGTAGGTATTCAATTAAGGGAACAAGATCTATCATGGAAAGATTTTCTTGCTCATGACATTCCACATCCAAGGTATGTAATGTCTACAATTACAGTTTGAGAGTAGTTTAATAGATCTGTATTTTTAACTAAGTGGTCACTCTTTATCATTCTGGTCATGTAAAAAGGCATCCCGCGATTGATACTACAGTTTCTGAAGTCAATCTAAATGTTAATAACTGTATAATATTGCTATATAAGTTTTTAATTACATCATTATCTCCATGTAGACCAATTCATTTCACTCCAACTTATCAACCAGTAGATTCTGCAATTAACATACTATTCTCTTCTGGAACCACAGGTGGGAAAATTTATCACTTCATATGTAAATTTAATTGTATCTCCTTTGTTGGTTTGGAGATTTTGAAGTATATTTATTGACCTTGACCAGGAGAACCGAAAGCTATTCCATGGACACAACTTTCACCTATTCGCTGTTCTTCTGATGCATGGGCTCACATTAATGTTGGAGCTGGAGATGTTTACTGCTGGCCTACGAATCTAGGATGGGTTATGGGGCCAATTTTACTTTTCTCATGCTTTCTAACTGGTGCAACCCTTGCTCTCTATCATGGATCTCCTTTGGGCCGAGGCTTTGGAAAATTTGTTCAGGTGAAACCTTTAGACTTTTTCTTGTCAATTCTTTCAGAGCTTTGAGTGTTTGACTTCAGTACAGTTCTAACAGCCAGTTAGTTCAATTAAAATGCCTAAAATCAATGATATCATAAGCAAGATATGACTTACAAAAGTTGCATACAGAAATGCCAAAAATGAAACTATTTTGAGCATATCATTCCCTTAGATGAAACAGAACATTTGAATGCTGAAGGCCTAACAACTATGTTTCTAACAGTGTAAATGTCCCATAACAATAGCAATTGTATTTTTCCGATGTTGATTGGTTGATTTTGGGGCATAAGATGACAAGAACTGCCGTTGGCTCTAGTTGGATAGGGTTTTGCTATTTGTCTTCTCTTACAAGGAAAGAGATTGAAATGCTTCTTCTTCTTCTTCTTCTTCTTATTATTATTATTGTTTTGGTTTCTGTTAACAAATTAAAATTTTGCTTCTTGCAGGGATTGCACCATGGATAGCATTACTGAAAACATATGCACAAACTAAGACCTAGCTCATTTTTCTTCTTTTATTTGGATGCAGGATGCGGGAGTAACTGTTTTGGGCACAGTTCCAAGCTTAGTGAAAGCTTGGAAAAATTCGAAGTGTATGGAAGGCTTAGACTGGACAAAGATAAAGTAAACTTTCTTTTCCTTATCCAAAATGAACTTTCGCATCAGTTATAATTCTCAAAAAAACTGAGACTTAACAGCTTTCCATGCCTGCAGATCTTTTGCTAGCACTGGAGAAGCCTCTAATGTTGATGATGACCTTTGGCTTTCCTCAAAATCTTACTACAAGCCTGTTATTGAATGTTGCGGAGGCACAGAACTAGCATCATCTTACATTCAGGGGAGTCCACTGCATCCACAAGCTTTCGGAGCATTTAGCACTGCATCAATGACAACCGGCCTTGTTATTTTGGATGAACATGGAATTCCCTATGTAAGAACTTTATCTGGAAGTTGGTGCAGTTTCCTTGGCAACCATTTACAATCAACTTGATAATTCACCAGATTACATAACTGCTACCTGATCCTATTACGATCAGGTCTAGGAGACAGATGTATAAAATAGTTGTGGTGATACTAAAGGAGCAAGGGGTGTGTGTCTGTATTTATGCGCATATATATGTATGTATATATGTCATGACCTGTTTTGATCTTTGTGACAGCCGGATGATAAAGCTTGTGTTGGTGAAGTTGGTTTATTCCCTCTCTACTTGGGAGCAACTGATAGATTGCTTAATGCTGATCATGAGGATGTTTACTTTAAGGGAATGCCAACATTTAACGGAATGGTATGGTCAAATTTGTTTCTTTCAGGATACATGCATGTTATATTCTAAATGCAGTCTGTTACAGAGAGGTTTTATATACCTTTTACTAAATTTTTCATATTATGTGGTCAATAGTTATGTCAAATGTGTGATGAAAGGGTTCCCGAGTTTGATTCCCCCTCCTAACTTCAATCATCCAAAAGCAAAGATTCCCCCCACGAATGCATTTTCTTTCTTTGGCGGCTTTACTATTTGAAAATGAGTCAGAAAATCCTGAAGACATGAAATATCCCGATTCTTGAACATATTATCTTTTGCTAAAACCTTGTTAGATTAAAATTTCACTGCTCATATATATTTTGCTGGGAGAAATAGCAGTCAGAATAATATTCAAGCAATGATTGCTTTTTAATTTACCTTAACAAATGATTGGAAGCGCTATCTTATGATTTGATACATGCATTGGCAGCGCCTTAGGAGACATGGGGATATCCTCAAGAGAACTGTTGGAGGCTATCTTGTTGTCCAAGGAAGGGCTGATGACACAATGAATCTTGGTGGCATTAAGGTATTAAATCCTTCTGCCCCTACTAATTGTTGTTTTGTAATTAAGCAATCATTATGATCATTTAAATTTTTTTGGTGTCGTAGCTAGAATATTTGATTGAACTTTAGGTCAGTAGTCTCATTTTATTTGGCTTCTGAATAGTTTTGAAATCATAAAAGTCCTAAACTTCCCTTATCTGCAGACAAGCTCTGTTGAAATTGAACGCGTTTGTGACCACGCCGATGAAAGTGTCTCGGAGACTGCTGCAGTCAGTGTAGCACCACCAGATGGTGGTCCAGAACTGTTGGTGATTTTCGTGGTGCTAAAGAAAGGGTTTGATCAACAACCAAGGAAGCTGAAGACGATATTCTCGAAAGCCATACAAACCAACCTCAACCCCTTGTTCAAGGTTTGGCCTTTTAATATATCTATTCACATGTTAAGGTTGTAGTTTCTTAAGTTAAATATCACCATAGAATTCAATCTGAATGCTTGGAGTCAAAAGCTGAAACTCAACAGTCATTTTTGCTTGGAAGAAAGTGTGCTTGATTTGGCGTTCAGTTCTCATTGATAAATGAGAAAAACAGCCATATCGGTAGTTAAATGGGACTAAATTTGACTGCTTTTTTGATTGACTACAGGTGAGCTCTGTGAAGATAATCCCAGAGTTTCCCAGAACTGCTTCCAACAAATTGCTTAGGAGAGTTTTGAGGGACCAAATAAAGTATGAACTATCTGTCAGGAGTAGGATGTGAAGGCAGCTTCAGCAGTACGTGAAGAATCATATGCTAAATTTCGATCAGTAAAGAATTTTTTTTTTTCTTTTTAGTTTCTCCCATTTGTATGGATATATTTGTATGCAATTGAAAATTTTGAAATGACTGGTTATTTCAAATTTCAAACTGTTGTCACTATTTTGCACTCTGATGATATTGTTGGATTAAATTAATTATGTTAAAGAGCCACACAGGGAATGCATATATATATATATATATATATGAACTGTGGATGATTAACGCTAAAATATCATAATTTTTATATTAAATTTTTATTTTTAATAATAAAATAATATTGTAGTAAATAAATAATAAATAAAGTATATTATATAGATAATTGATACCTTATTTAGTTTCTTAATTAGTTCCATGCGGTGTAAAATATGTTTAAGCAAATCAACGAACTCATTTATGCTTGAATTTATTTTTCTTTTGGAGCTGTGCAATAATCGTATACATTTTCATGAAACTCAATTTCTTTCAATGACAACGACAACAAATATGAAAAAAATTATTAAAATAATTTTTTTAATTGAACAAAATTAAAATGAATTTGATATTTCTTGCATACTTAATTTATTAATATAAATAGCATGATAAATATAATCAAGTTTGTAGATGGGCAATTATCACTCAATCAATTATTAAAATTTGGTAATTGTATATATTCATGAAAAGCATTAATTATATAAACAAATGACAATAATATTGTAAGTCATTGCTTTATTGTGACCGCGGAAATGCCTTTCTAGAACCCTCTTCTTGCCGACTAACCACTCTACCAACCAAACTTCCTAAAGTCTTCCAACCAGAAACTCAAAAGAACACCCTTTTTCATTTTTGGGATATTCCCCCTGATAATATATTGTGTCACATAATAGCGACTAGGAGAGACCAGAAAAAAGTAGACGAGTGGAGAGAAAAGAAGAATTTTGATAATTTTCATTCATCTTAGTTCAATACAAAATATTGGTATATATAATATACCCAAGTACATGATATTTAGTAAAATACTGCCTTCTGTGAATTTGACAGTAATCCCAGCCCTCCTATTAAAATTTATTTATTAGCTTGTAGATGCTTGCTACCTCAACTAACTATATGCTTCATCCTGATTTCCAGCCTTGCTACTAGGATGGCTTAACTCTTGCAATTGGTTTTGTTGCCTTAGTTCCTATTCCTTATCAACCCTCCGGACGCTTTTGCCCACAAGGATCAACTATAAAAACATGGATTGGAGTACTTGGTCGTTGTAATGCTCAACTGTGAGAACAAGCACGGATGTTGCCAACCAAAACCTTTTCCTATATAAACTCATAAGCCTCCCCTAACAACCCGCATGACCAAGCAAATAAATTAGAAGAGCATAATGCTTCAAATTTGGGGTGACGCCCTATTTCAATTCCATGCTATTAAAATACTTCAAACCTTCATTTACCATTCCTGATTTATTGCAAGCACATAAAAGTGGAATAAAGATGATCTCATCTGGATTGGCATTTGACTAAATCATTCTATCAAAGGAACTCCACAGCCAATTTCCCTTTTCCCCACTACGGAAACCGTATCAAAAAAATAATATTCCATGCCACAACATCTTCTTCCTTTGAGTCAATTTGCTTCCACGCAAGTTTCATCTTTCCGCACCTTACATGCAGTCCATAATTGCACTGGGTAGGAGACCATCTAACCGCACATCAATTCTCAATGCATATGCATGAATCTTTTTTCCACACTTTAATCCTCTGGGAATTGTGTGGAACACTTCTGGAGCCTCGTCAATATAATTGAACTTGGAATACATATGAATTAACTTGTTAGCAACAATGATGTAAGATATAAGTCTTGCCCTTTTAGCAAGTTCACGAGGTTTAATACCCATTTCCAACTTAGCTAAACAATCACAGGCAGACAAAACACTGACTAAGGTGATTTCATCAGGCATGAAGCCCTGCAGCTCCATTGTTTCGTTAATACCCAAGCCCTGTAGTCTTGCCCTGTCGCTCGCAAAATTGCTTCCATCTATTCCATTTTATCATAAACTTCCTCTCTATTTCCCAACGACCAAGACTTTAGTACATTTGAATCAAAGTATTACAAACCGAAACATCATCCGATATCGCCGTCACAGTCATATATCCTAGAAATTTCTCTGCCTAATCTCCCACCAACAAGGCTCTCACATGGGGAGATCAAACTTATCATAGTTATCACGTCTGGATCAACCCAATGCTCACACATTCTTGAAAAAAAAAATTCCAAAAGCCCTAAAATGATGGCATTTCATGAAATTTTATCTCTCCTAGTCATTTTATTAAACAACAAGGCTCTCACATGCGAAGATCAAACTTATCATAGTTATCACGCCTCACACATTCTTAAAAAAAAAAAATAATAATAATAATAATAATAATAATCCCACCAAAAGCCCTAAAATGATAGCATTACATGAAATTTTATCTCTCCTAGTCATTATTAAACAATAACCTCGCTTTTGCCAAATACCCACACTTTACATAGATGATTACCCATTTTCTAATGTTTCAAATCCTCCCCAGAGACTGCGTATTTTTGACACTACCACAAATATCACCAGATGCACATCTTCTGGATTTAGCGTGGCACCCTATGGTTTAAAGTGTTTTTCAAGTGAAGAACCTATGTATTTTATTTTATTTTTAAAAAAAGCGAGGTTGGCATTTTGACCCCAGATAGTATTAGAAAACTAGGGCAATACAATACCTCTACGACAGAAGGCAAGGTGCCAAGCAATCAAAATAGCAATAGAAATGCAAAGATTCCTTGATGGTTTACATAATCCAACTCTTCTTTCCAAGGATCAAATTTCAATGTATGTTCTACAGCACAAAAGTAGTAATCCCATTGTGTTGCAAAAACATAAAAGATCCATACCAGTCCAGCTATGTACATCAGATGTCATGAAATGAGTAATTTCATCGGCTAGTATTGAATCGTATACGGTCGCTTTGCGTAAACTCGAGATAAGCCTTGTTTCGTAAAAGCAAGTTAATTTCCACTCAACAGGCCCATTTTTTGGGCTAACGGATGGATCCAATCTTTCGCAATCTCCTGAGTGATGAGGCCAAACCAAGGATCCAGTAAACAATAACCAACTCAGAAATACTCTTCAAATCTAAAGACCCATTTGTAATTTCAATGTCGAGGTCCTGTATCCCCGAGATAGGATATTGGAGAAAAAAAGCCACAACATAATCTTGCAGCCAAACTCGGGAAGTTGCCAACTGTGCAAATCCTGTATCTACGGAAAATTTTAGAATCAGCTTTACAATGAACTTCTCATCAGCTTAAAGCAGAAAGAACCGTTAAATTCAAAACTCTTCATCTCAACGATCAAAAAAAAAAAAAAAACTTAGTTTACAAGGAAGAATTCCAAAAGGAAAAATGTAATAATAACTATTAAAAAGAGTAAAAGCGAAAAAAATAATTTCAAATTAAGAAATAAAATATTAAAATTATTAATAAAAATTATAATTATTATTTTACCTTTAAATTTTGTCTTATCTTTTGGCTGCCTTTGTCTCTGATAACAATCCAGTGGAGGTCGGTTTCTCAGGTAAAAAACTAACCCCTGCCAAAATATATAAGTTATATATATTAAATTATAATATGTGTAAACTATTATATTAAAAATACTATTTAAAGATAATAAAAATTAAAAATATTTTATATTAAATCTTAAATTTATAAAATAAAAAATATATTAAATCTTAAATTATAAAATATAAAATATTTAATCATGACAAGTCTTACATTTAGTTATGGTGAGTTATATATCTAGCTATGATAAGTTATACATTTAGTTATAGTTATTCGTATATCTAGTTATAATCAGTTGTACATTTAATTATAATCATTCATACATTTAGCTATGGTAAGTAGTATATTTAATTATAATCATTTATTTATTCAATAATGTTATAGTCATTCGTACATTTAGTTACTACTTTTTATATAATTATTCGAGATTTAATATAAATTTTTATTTTTATTGTTTTTATATAATAATTCAAGGATTTATATAAAATATTTTTATTATTTTTAAATAATTTAAGGCAACCAAAAAATGAGATGAAAAATATTGGCAAAATGGTAATAACAATTTCTTTTTCAATAATTCTAATAATTGTTATTTCCTTCTTAAAAATTATTTTTTTGCTTTCACTTTTTAATAATTATTATTATCTTTTACTTTTTTAAAATTCTCCCTAAGAATATTTTCCTCAATTCAAATATTTTTTATTTTTATTATTTTAAATAGTTTAATATAAAGTATTTTTATTTTTATTATATGATATATATTAATACAATATATATTATATAATTTATACATAATATATATTATGTTTAATTATTTCAAAAATAATTTAAGATTTAATATAAAATATTTTTTATTTTATATTATTTTTAAATAGTAATTCATTATTTAGTGAAAAATATTTTTGTATTTTTATTATATATAATATATTATTATATTATGTTTATAATATTATATATTATATATGTATTATACAATATATATTATATATAATATGTATAATTTTTATATAATTTATATTATATATCATACATATAATATATATTCTCTTAATATTTTAAAAATAATTTTAAATTTAATATAAAATATTTTTAATTTTTATTATTTTTAAAATATATTTTTAAAATATATAATTTATATATAATGTATAATATATTATGTATATAATATATATTGTATGTATAATATAAAAAGGGGGAGTCGGTTCTTTTACAAGGGAACCGACTCACCACATAATATATATATATATATATATATCTGTAGGGTGGGGGTCAGTATATATTCAATATATTTTATGATGAACTCTTGATATAAGCTCAATCACTATTTTGAATTCGAGCCCACTCTGCATAAATAGTTGTCGAGCTCATTTGATGGTAATGAGTTAGTAGGATACTTACTACTGTCATCAATTTATTGCTTTAAATATTGATTCAATTAATCCAAACTTCTATTTTTCTTTGGGAGTTTGCACCTGATGTGATTTTTTATAATATATGTTGGATCAAATTAAATTTCTCTCGAATTATCGAACTCTTGTAATATTTTTATGTAATCCAGTAATATTTATATATAACAAATTAAATATAAAAATTACTTTCAAAGATTCTTTACATATATATATTGCATATAATCCAAACTACATATAAACATTATGTTAATTGTAATATTTTTATGTAATTTTTGTAATCTATAGTTGTAATATTATCAACTAATAAAAAATATGTATTTTATCATAAAAAGTAATTTTTCTTAATAAAATATAATTGCTATTAATAGAACTAAATAAATTATTAAAATAAAAAATATGATAATTTTTTTCACTTTAAAAATTACAATAAAAATTAATTTCCTTCATATATAACATATTTAATAAAAATAAAAGAAATAATATTGAGAAAATTAAAGTTAATTTCTCAAAAGAATGTTTTACATAATACATGATAAATTTGGTTATGTTTTTATATAAACATTTTAATATTTGTATGTAACAAATTACACATAAATATTACCTTTAAAGATTTTTTTACATAAATACATTACGTATGACATTAATTACCTATAAACATTATGTAAATTATAATATTTATATGTAAGTTTCATAATTTTTAGTTGTAATTTGAGCAACTAATAAAAATATAAATTTTATCTTAAAATTATTTTTTCTTAATATAATATAATTATTACTAGTATACCAAAATAAACTATCAAAATAAAAAAATATAAAAATTGTTTCACTTCAAAAATTAATACAAAAATTAATTTCTTACATATATAATATATTTAATAAAAATAAAAAATAATTTTGAAAAAATTATAATTAATTTTTTTAAAAGAATATTTTACAAAATATATTATAAATTTAATAATGTTTTTACGTGAAACTTATAATATTTTTATATAATCTAGTAATGTCTATATGTAACAAATGATATACAAATATTAACTTCAAAGATTCTTTAACAAATACATTATATATAATACAAATAATATATAAATATTATGTAAATTGTATTATTTATATGTATTTTTTGTAATCTTTAATTATAATTTTATCAACTAATAAAAAATATATGTTTTATCATAAGATTAATTTTTTATTAATAAAATGTAATTATTACTAATATACCCAAATAAATTATTAAAATAAAAAATATGAAAAAAAATTTCACTTAATTAATGACTAAAAAAATTAATCTCTTACATATATAATATATTAAATAAAAATAAAAATAATTTTATGAAAATTATAGTTAATTGTTTTTAAAGAATATTTTACATATATATATATATATTACATATATAAAATTTTTTTTATGTAAAACTATAATGTTTGTATATAATTCGGTAATAGTCTTATATAATTTGTTACATATAAATATTAAATTTATATAATACATGTATATTATAGATAATATAATCAATGTAGCTATAATATTTTCTATAATGGTACTTTCTATTACCTATTAGTAATATATTTATGTAACTTATAAAATTTTTATATAAATATAATAAATTTATATATTACAACTTTTATTATCTTTTATCATAATTTTTATAAGTAAATAATATATATGTGTAATTATAAAGTAATGTGTAATAGTTATTTATATTACCTATAATAATATATATTTATATAATAGATAATATAATTTATGTAATTATAATATTTTATGTAGTACAATTTTTTATTACCTAATTGTAATAAATTTTTGTAACTTACAAAATTTTTATGCAAATTTAATAAATTTATGTATTACAACTTTTATTATTTTTTTCTATAATTTATGTACATAAATAACGTATAAGCGTAATTATAATAAAAATATATATTATTAAGTTATATTATCAATCATAATAATTTATGTAATAGATAATATAATTTATGTAATTATAATATTTATTGGTAATTCTAAATTTTTTCTTTTAATGATAATAATTTATGTAACTTATAATATATTTATATAATTATAATAATTTTATGTATTATTTGTAACAATACGTGGAAAAAAATAAAATGGCAGCCGGTTAAACCGGTTGCCATTAAAGCTTACCCAAACTGTTCCTTTAAAGGCAATAATGGCAGTAGTTTCTGTTTTTGAATGGGAAGCTAGAAAAGATTGATTGCCGTCAGAGTTCGCGGCACTCGCAGTCTAAATTTGAGCTTCACCTTTTTAGTTAACAACTCAATAATTCTATAAATATAGCGTTGTAGGCCTTCAAATTTGGCATCAATACTTCGTTTTTGCTCTTTCCACCATTTGGGAAAAGTAGCTTTTGCAGCCTTCAAAGCTTCCATGTAACTCTGAAGATTTCTGAACTTGTTCGTCCAAAATATTCAATCTGCTGCCTTCAACCATTTCTTTGTCTACCCGGTTTAAGTGGAATCGATTTAATTCTGATGCCATTTTGTCACATAATAGTGACTAAGGGAAAGAGAAACTAAAAAAAAAAGAAAAAAGAAAAAAGAAGTAGAAGAGTAGAGAGAAAAGAAGAATTTTGATCATTTTCATTCATAGTTCTTCAATACAAAATACTTGTATATGGAATATGCCCAAGAACATATTTAATAAAATACTGCTTTTTAGAATTTGACAGTAGCAAACTTAGAGGCTACCCTATTAAAATTTATTCACTATCTTCTATATGCTTGCTAGCTCAACTAACTAATATGCTTCTTCATGATTTTCCAGCCTTGCTATAAGGATTGCCCAGCTCCTGTAATTGGTTGTGTTGCCTCAGTTCCCATTCCTTATCAATACAACGACATATTATGTGGTTGCGTTTGATATTGCGTTTGAATCGGATCGTATTGTTTTTTGGCTATGTTTCTTGATTGCTATCATTCTGTGTTCCTCCCCTATTACTTTGCGTTCATCTATTTAAATAGAGAAATTTCGATAAAATTTGATTTGATTTCAGCTAAGATCTTTGTTTTCTTTATTTCAAAATTTTCATTTTTAAACATTTTTTTTATTTTCTGGATTTGAAAAAGAAGGTAAAACGAAATAGAACAATAATAACAATAAATGATAATGGGAGGAATGAAAGAAGAAACAAATAAAAATTAAAAATAAAAGTGGGCTGTCTTGGTCCAAGCCCGAAGCTAGATTTGGATTCCAGCCCAAAAACACAATAAGCTCCAACATAAGAATTGGGTCAAACCTCAAAGTAGATAGATTCAAATAAAATTTAAGGTTGGGTTCAAAATCTTGTTCGGTTTTATCAAGTTTAAAAGTAAATATGTCGTTGACGTCCTGTCTCTGGATATATTTGATTAAAATGCTTCAAAAGATGTTAGATTAATTGTTAGAGTTAATTTATTTCAAACGGTCTCTTTTGTCAATGATCAGGATAAAAACGGTTATTAGCAATTTATTTTTTTTGGTACGTATAAAGGAAGTATGATAAAGATAAAGAGAAAGATGGTAGATCCTAGAAGTCTAAGGGGCATAGTCAAATGTACTAATCTTTCTATGAGTAGGACGAAGAGCTTGACACTTCTCTATTTAATTAAAAAACCTATGATGGCCGTCTTAATAGAAAATAGACACCCAGTTCCCTATTCTCATCGAGAATCCCTTAAAGAATTAACAAAGAAAAGTCGGGGCTATGTAAGTGTTCTTTTCGCTCATCGAGAAGGATTTTTTTACTGATAGTTTGTGCTAGATTTTTTATAGAAGCTGAATGTTAGAACAACTAAAAATTTGCAACAACCAAATATATGATTTTAAATAGGGATAAAAAATCCAATTCGTTCCGCTGATTTCGCATTGATATGCTCTGAATAAGAGTTATTTTAATAAAAAAATGGATATTTGATGGAGTAGGCAATTTTTACGAGTTGAGCTCCCATCCATTACTTTTTTATCTTTTTTTTTCAATACATTTATCAACACTATTCATATCTATAAGACCCTCTTTTGAATTATCAAAGTCAAATTTATATATGGTGATTAAAGTTGTATCGATAGTAATAGATGGAAAAATAATAGAGGTGAGTCTAACCCAATTTTTGCAAATGTATGATCTGATCTGCCCATCTTTTTTTTTAAAATTATTATTTTATCCTTTTAAATATTATATAAATTCCTTTTATATTTTTAGTGTATTATGAAATATATATACTAAAATCATAAATATTAATATTATATACTTTGTATGTATATTATATATACTAAAGAATTTTATATATTAAAATTATATTCATGAATAAATTATAATACTTTTTTATAATATTAAATTAAAAATAATTAGTGAAAAAGTAAAGTGAAACACCATGGAGTAGTTATAGACGTAACCAATATTTATAGAGGTGGCTGTTTTCAATATCCATGCAAGAGTGAAGCGAAAGTGGATAAAGCAATCTTTGCACCCATTTTGCTCTGTTACCATCCTTGATCTTGAAAGATTGGTGCTTTACAAACACACATACAAAAAAAAAAAAAAACCTTTTTGAGCAAAGTTCTAAGTTTAGTCAAATATCATGATATCAATGCTTAACCTTGAATTAAGGGAGATGAAATCTTCAGAACTTCGTTATATATTTATACATACTTTAATTATATTCAACTCTCAACAACTAAATGGTTTACATCACAGTGAATGAGAAGCAAAAAAGGTTCAAATATATTAAAAAAATTAGATGCATATATCAAATTTGATAATAAGAAGCAGAAGGTATTGATATGTAAATAGAAAGGATAAAGAGGCGGGAAGTGATAAAAGTGAATCAATAGAGAAGATGTTTGATATCAATGGGCCAATAGGTGTGTATAAATACAAAATACATATATTAAACATAGGTTATCTTACATAGATGCACAATGCATAGATATATTGTACGATTGATATTCGTAGTAAATTAGAAATTGCTCATAATATCTATAGACACTCCATGTTGTCTGGACCAACAACATCAGAAGCATCAAAGGTCATTTTTTAAAGCATAAAAAGGTCATTTGAGCAAAGCACAAGTTAGTCAACATCAATCCTGGCCAAAATGAGGTGTTTAGAGGGCCAAAGTGTGTAAAATTTGCATTTGCATAAGCAAGTGTCGATACAAATACGTATCTATACATTCATTGTGGTATCAATATTGGAAGTAGTTGTATTCATACAGAGCTATTTCAAAGCTAAAATCGTTAATTTTGGTTAAAGTGCACTGATATAGAGCATGAAGTATTGATATTTGGAAAAATTTTGGCTTTGGTATCGATGCAGAAAGCTTTCATATTAACACCAGGCTATTTCAAACCTAAAATCGTGGCTTTAAGGTAATACATAATGATAAAAGCAAGAGATATTGATACCAAAAAAAAAATTTATGCTTAGTATCAATGCCGTACTCTTTGCATCGATGCTAGGAGCAAAAAGTGCGTGGGATATTGACAGATGATTCATAGTATCGATACACGAAGGCCTTTGGTATCGATACAGAGTTCTTTGTTTGATACCATAAGGCAAAATGCCCAATTCATTTTGTTTTCACCTCGTTCGTACGGTGGTACTAAAACTTAAATTTAGTCATGAGTTTACCCTATAAAATCATCCAAAATCAGATACAATTTCATTCAAATCGGACAACATTTTTTGGCTTAAACATTAGGTTTTAACATTTTTGAATGATTCATCAAGCATGTCATACGGGCATTTCATAAGAAAATGTAGGTTGATAAAGGGCAAGTTTAGCATTACTCACAGTACCAGCCCATGCATGGTTTGTTACTACTGCTAAAGCTATGTCTCAACCAATAGAATGTTGAAAAGTTTCTCTTTAGTACAATGAGTCACCATTTTGTCCACCCTAAATGACCCAAATGCCCTGTTTTTCCTAGGTTTTTTAGGGCTAAAAATGAATCCTATATAAGATATGTTGTAAACTCAGTTAAAAATAAAGCCCCGTGGTACTAAAACTTAAATTTAGTCATGAGTTTAGCCTATAAAATCATCCAAAATCAGATATAATTTTGTTCAAATCGGACAACATTTTTTGGCTCAAACATTAGGTTTTAACATTTTTGAATGATCCATCAGGCATGTCACACGGGCATTTCATAAGAAAATGTAGGTTGATAAAGGGCAAGTTTAGCATTACTCACAGTACTAGCCCATGCATGGTTTGTTACTACTGCTAAAGCTATGTCTTAAGCAATAGAATGTTGAAAGGTTTCTCTTTAGTACAATGAGTCACCATTTTGTCCACCCTAAATGACCCAAATGCCCTATTTTTCCTAGGATTTTAAGGGCTAAAAATGAATCCTATATAAGATATGTTCTAAACTCAGCTAAAAATAAAGCCCCTTTTGACACACTTACCTTAGCCTCCACACTAAAAAAAAATTCCTATTCGCATGGCTCTTCTTCAACCATTCTAAAAACTACATTAAAACCCTTCAAAGCCACCACTATACCTCACAAACCCCTTTTTTATTGTCACCATAACCATTAAGCTCGTTTTTAGCCACCTTTTTCTTGCTTAAATCATATCAAGAGAAAGCTCAAAAGTGAGCTATAACTTCATAACCTTTTTACTCACTATTGTTAATAAGGTTTTTAAAGCTTTTGGGGTATATCTCTTATATTTTCCATGTTTACTTATTTTGCATTTTTATCATTTCAGTAAGCCTTAATATGCTGTCCATGACGTTTATTAGAATTCTCATGCATTTTGTGGCCTTGGATGTGGTACCATTTTGTGGCCTTCTATTGGGTAGATTTAGGTTGTTTTGGTGCTTTGTTAACCCCTCTACCATGTTTTTTTTTTTTTACTTTTATAAGCCTGGTTTACCTTGAAAATTATTTTGACGCTGCCATAAAATTTCAGCAAGCAGTTCAAGTATGTTTACATCATTTTCGTGGCATATTTCTTGATGTCATGCATTTAACTACCATTCCCATGCATTTTCGTGCTCATATTTTTACCTAGTGCTATTATTTCTATGCTTAAATGTCATCTTCATATATTTACACATGCCTACCATGTTTATTATCATGAACATCATCTTTTGATCATCAAATATTAGCAAAATGCTTGCTTGTTGATTGTTACAAACTTGTTTTTATAAAACCCCTAAGTTAAGGCCGTGCTAACCTCAATAAATGAGGATAAATAAGGATTAACATGGACTCAAGATTTTCTATTCATTGGTTATCCAATCTCAAGGAAAAATTGAGTTTCACATGTTTGGATTCAAGGTTAAATGAGTCTGAAGGTTCTATTTTTTAGAAAATAAAATGTCTTTAGAAAGCTACCTAAAATCATTTTGTGTTTTGATATTTTACTAGAACCCTTATGTTTATGGCATGGTCAATCGGCTATTCCATCACCCCAAATTGCTATAAGATTGTGTAGGTGAGCTTATGAAGCCCACATTACTCATCCCTTTTCTTTAGGGACATTCATATGTCCATGGCTTGACTTTTGTCCACCAAAAAATCTGAGAAAATTGAAATTCCCTTATTTTGACCTGGCAGCACTATGGTCATGACTTGAAAAATCATTTTTTAACATTAAAACTTTTTTTTACAAAATTTTTAATTTTTTCCCCAAAAAAACCTTTGAATTACCTTTCCAACGGTATCTCGTTTGCCCTTGAATCATTCCAAACGAGGGAGTAATGATTTTTTAAACTAATTCTATCTGGAACACTTAAAATTAGTGATTTGCATTTTTCATCAAAAGATTTTTTTTTGAATTTTTAAATCACTTTTCCTAAAATGTTCAAGAAGTTTTTTTTTTTTCTAGAAAGGTATCATTTATGATTTAAGAATTCCAAATGAGCCTAGAATTATTTTTCAATGTCCACTACCATTTTTCCCTTACACGTGTGTAGACACCGTATTTTGTCCGGGCTAATTTTTTTTAACAATCTGGAGCATCGATGTAAGAGGGGACAATGATCGTCGGGCGACGTTTTAAGGATGTCAAGAAGGCCTAGAGATCATGTCAAAGGTAAATACAAAGATGTGGCATCAAGGGACGTAGTCTGA
>JBBYHO010528244.1:2594-16996 GCA_038382025.1 Adansonia gregorii | reverse complement strand
TATATATATATATGACAACATCGCATGGATGTTGGGCATGTAACTTCTTGTAACGACTTTCTGTCCTTAAACTGAAACTGCAGTCTCAAGTTTTGGGCTCAAGTTGATCAGAAGACAAACCACGAGTACTGGCAAGCTTCTAAGTTTTAGCAACAAAGAATATCTGATTTACATCCGTTAAGAGTTAATAAAGTATTTCGTGTTAACGATTCAAAATGGTAATAAATAAATAATAATCATTCTCATATTATTTAAAAAAATTAAATTTATAAAATATATAATTATTCATGCTTAATTATGCTATAAAGTCATAACTTTTATATTATAAAATTTTCTTATAAAGATATAACTTTTACATGTGCAGTTATTATAAAATAATATAATTTTTATAAAAAATATCTCATTAAAATATATATTTATTTTTTATCCGAATAAAAAAAATTTTATTTAATTATTTTTACTGTTTTATTTAAAGGTTGAGGGTTTTGTATATCCTATAAACTTCAAAGCCATTTATTTTAATAATTTTTTTTTCTTCTCTTACTTTTTTTATCTATTTTTCTTATAGTTCAAACTAGCTTTTTATTTGATATTTTTTAAAATTTACTAAGTTAAGGATCCAAATGCGACCATTCTACTTTGACATTTCTAACCGTATAATCGGCTCGCCTTACAGAGACATCATCACTTAGGATATTTATGTACACGAAAGTGAAGGTGGAATATATGTGTATTTATCTTGCTGGAAAGTTGATAAAAGGGAAAAACTAATAACATGAGCCTGACTGTTCTTAGTTTTTCTATATTCAAACCAAAAACTTTTTACACTACGTAATGCAAAAAAAAAAAAGCCTAAACAATTACAAAGATCAAAATCAGTCTAGCAGCCACCACCGGCGGCGGTGGAATCACCATTACCCCAAGACGAGAAGTTATCACTGAAGGCTGCACTGCGTCCTAATCCACTACTATTGCTGGCAGCGCGCCTGGCCGCTAGAAGTACCAACAACGAGTTCTTTTCCAATCCTTTGAAGAGATCTTCATCTACATGCACGTTGGGGATCAGGAGATCCATCTTCATCGCTTTCTTCATCCGGAGCCTTTTCGAGAGTCGTTTTAACGCTTTCTTCTTTACCTCCATTATCACCCGTGTTGTGCAGGGTGAGCAGGAGGCCTTTTCAGGAGCTTAAAGTGGGGTTCGTGGGGGAGAGGCTTCCGGGGGAGCGAGGGGATGAGCAAGAAGCAGTAGTAGTAGGCAAGGTTTCCAGGGAAAAATCTATGCCGGCGGCCTTTTGAATGGTTGGAAGCTTGTTTCGAGAATTTCCAGCCAGAGAGTTCCGGTGAATAGGCCTTGGGTGCCCGTGGTCGCCCGTATAGGTAACAATAAAGATGTTGGGATCCAAATTGCTACGCTCCACTTGTTTTCTGGCTGAGCATCCCTTTAAACTGCTGCATCTATAGTAGTTTCTTAAGAAAACCAAAATTCATCTTTAGACAGTGGTTGGTAATTTCAGGATTTTGGGTTTCTTTAAAAAAAAAAAAAGTAGCGAAAGAAGCATTGAATGGTACGGAAGTCAATTAACCTTGGATAGGGGGAGCCTTTGATGGGCTTCTGTCCGTATTTACGCCATGCCCACGGATCCGATAACAGATTATCTGCTGATACATGGCATACAGTTCTCTTCTGCTGGTTCTTCCTGCAAAACGAGACCAATATGGATGATTTTGAGCTTAGGCAGTGCTTCAAAGCTTCAGTCTTTTTGAACCATAAAATGAACACAAACAAACAAGAACCGGCCACTTGCCTCTTTCTTGATCTTGCACCCTGAGATTTCATGTTCCCTAACGGGAGGTCAGCATCAGGCCTTTGAACGATCTGCGGTTGAACTCTTTGTTGCAGCTGCTGCTGCGGCTGTGATTCTTCCTGAACATGATGCGGTTGTTGCTGTTCAAAAACGAAAGTGGGAGCAGATGTAGGTATCAATGGGGAGCTAATCCCGATGGTAGTGGTGGTGGTGGTGAGCTGTTCCTGCTGAAGTTGTAACCTTTGATGCTGATGATATTGGCCTCTGGATCCTCCGTGAACAGAACTTGAAGAGGCGGGATCAATGCCTTGATTAGTGCCGATGGTGGTGACAGGGTCGGCGTAAGGCAAAAAGGCTTTGTAAGAATCTTGCAAGTAACCACTTTTCCTAAAGTGTGAAAAATTAGGAAATGAAAACGAGTCATCCTCTTCTTCAAACGTCAACGAAGCCAAGCAAGCCAAAGGGTCCTCCGGCAGCCAGCTGCTACCATTCTCATTCGCGGAATCATTGTTTGATGCGGCGGTGGTATTGGCGATGGCTGCAGACTTGCAACTCCTCACCACTGCATAAAGATCCCAGTCCTCAGCCATTTCAATCGACCTAGAAACCTTGAAAGACTCAAATCTTGACAGCTTTTTTCAAACAAATTGGGCAGAACTCAGAAAGGAAACAAAGGCAGAGAAGGCATAAAGGACGGCGCTGACTTTCTTTAATTGGGGTGTGAATACTGAATGAAAGGAAAAATTGCGGTGCACTGAGTTGGCAATTGTTAATTATTTATAACACGTGAGAAAAATTAAAATTAAAATTAAAAATAATTTATTTTTAAAAATGCTAAATGATTCATTATCTCACTTAAAATAAGAAAGGTTTTTTATGAAATCAATATTTTAGATAATAATTTTTCTTTAAATAAAACAAAATTTAAAATAAAAATAATAAATCATGTAACATCAATATTTTATTTTTATCTTTGTAATATGCGTTTATAAATAACGGTTAAAGATTATTTAATTAATATTATACATAAATTAATATTTTTATTTTTTAAAATTAAAATATAATATTTAAATTTAAATTTATTAAATATTATTTTTTAAAAAATAATTAAATTCATTAGATTTCGAATTTTTTATTATTCCATTTGCAAAGGGGGGAAATAGTGGATTTTATTGTTTCTTTTCCATTTTGCTTTTTCTTTGACTCTGTAAGAATGTCAATAGGGGGACCAGCCAGGGAATGTGGCAACTGTCCGTAAATACGATGCTTTCCTATGCTTCCATGTTATCCTACACGCTCTCTACTTGTTCCTCTTTTTGTACTCGAAATCTAATTGGATACTCTGTGCTTTTTAGCTTGAGGTTCGGCAAATCCCCTGACGAGCATGTTAAGTCCAACAATAGAACGCCGGGGAATAATTATCTTCGCATCTAATGCAACTGGACTACACTGTTTTTCAATAGCTTTCGGGTAAATTTGATAATTCTATTTTTAATACGAAAATATAATATATTTAATAAATACAAAAATAATATAATTAATATAATAAAATATATTTAATAAATATATTATATTTATTATTAAGAATTTTTATAATTTAATAAAAAAACAATACTCTTACACCTATTATCATGTCTACGAATTAATAAAAAAATGTCAAGTGTGTTTAAAATATATTTTAAATTAAAAATATAATATTTGATAAATTTATAATTTACTTATAAAATTAAAAAAAAATTGCACTGTGGATTGGAGATGATAATCTTATTAAATTGTTCAGACAATGAAGATCGACGGTTGACACTTGCGTCATCCAATCTATGCGGCAGACCTGACCCATTGGCACGCGAGATTATGTATCTCTTCATTCGCTTTTGAGTGGAAGTTGTCTTTTATTCTAATTTTTTTATGTAAAAATATTAGATTAAAAACTTAATATTTATACCGAAATTTTTCATGGATGAAAAATTTTTACGTTCTTTAAAAAAAATAATAATATGAGTTTTTTTTAAGTGAAAAATAGGTAGATTTCCTTTTAAGTAAAAAAGCTAGGTAATTTTTTTATAAAAATAGATAATTAATTATTATTTAAGTAAAAATACAAATGTTTTCAATTTTATATTTATTAAAATGATTTTATTTAATTTTTTGATCAATTCTCTAATTGAATTTGTATTATTTAACTCGTTATATTAGTTTAATTAATGTTTTACTAAAATCTTATAGAAGATGTAAATGCGAGTAAAATTATATTTTTAATATAAAAATAAAAAATAAATAAAGAAAAAATAATTTATAATTGTAAATAATTATATTTTAACGACAAAATGGATGTGAAATTAAAAACAATTTTTCATAAAAAAGTTAAAAATAGTTTGTAACAATTATATATTTATAGTTAATATATATATGATATCGATGAATTTAAAAATTTTAAATTAAATGAATCCAAATTGACATCAAATTTAATTACTCTTACTATATATAATATAAATAATAATATAAATTCCGTTTAATGGTGACAAATATGAAATAGAATGTATTATGCATAATTATTTGAAGATATTGTTTTCATTATCTTGTTAATCAAGGTCTAATTCTTGAATGCTCTAGATAAATATGCAAGAATACGTGTTTTTTTTTTTTAAATATTCGAAGAAAGGATTAGGCTCGAGTAAAGCCTAAAACATGTCCTGACTGCATAATCAAATATTACAAAAAATATCCCGTTTTCTTACGTATGCATGATTTGAAAACCTCTTATTTGATTAAGTTGTCATGAAATTTTTTTAAAAAAAAATTATCTAAACCATTTTTATTGGAAAAACCTCTTATTTGATCAATTTGTCATGAAATTAAAATACAAATTATATCAATCATTGTTAGTAGAATTTTTAAATTTTACTAATAATTTTAATAGAATAACACAGACATTTAAGTATAATAATAAAAAATAAAAATAAAATATATAATAAATTTTTAAGTTATTTATTAAATTAAATAATTATTATGTTTAAATTTTTAATTAAATTGATCAATTGAACTGAGTGAATAAAAAAATTATCACTACCATCGATTCGACCTCCTATTGAGTTTTTATTCATGGATGAGACATTATAATCTTCAATTTGATCGTTTCCAATAGTAAAGGGTTATCAAGGAGGAAATAAAATTTTATAAGTATTTTTTGTTAAAAGGTGTCGTAGATTTTTTATAATTATTATATAATAATATATTTTTTTGATTTTTTTTAAAAATAATGAATAATATTATGAATAATAACATTTAATATAATATTTTTATTATAAATAATATATTAATTAATTTTTTGAATAAAAATACATTAAATTTACAAATAGCGAACAACAAAAACGCGTTAAAAAGGAATCTAATGTCCAATAAAATATTGGCTGTTCATTTCACAGTTGCTTTAAGTAGCCTTCTAAAAAAAAAAAAAGGGAATAACATAATAAACAAAGAGTGAATATATGCTTCTAGAAGCAAGGGCAAGGCATATCCGTACGTAATAATATTCTGTTCCCTTTCCTCCTTCCGAGAAGAAGGAATGAAGCGGTTGGGGGGGGGGGAACTTCTGAGACAAGGGTTTTGTCTGAATATAGGACATTTCTAAATAAAAATTAAAAAAATGGTAATCCATATCTAATAATATGAAATAAATTAATATTTAAAAATAATTAATATATTAATTCTTAATTATTACGTGAATTGCCGAACTGTGATTTGCAAAAGGATAATGGAAAGAAAGAGGGAAAGGGAACTTTTTATGAGAATAATTAACAAACATGCAAACATTACTCATTAATTTTTTAAATCCAAACCCATTCCCTGTTTGTTGATTTCCCTCACCTAGCCTTGTAGAGAGAAAGAGGTCCAATTCCCCCCACCATTTTTTTTTTAAATTTTATTTGTGAAAAGAGAGTTCCAAAAATCTTCGTTTAGGGTTAATTTTAGGTTATTTATATATATATAGAGTTTTTTTTAATATTAGTAGTCAAAATTTTAATTTCATAAATAAAATTAAAAATTTATCACATATTTTTTAATTAATTTTTTAAACACATTTAAAGAATACACATCATCCAAATAACTCTACTTTTAAAATTTAAAATCTCTAACTTTTCGTGCGTATTAGTATTGTATATGTAATCATATAGAATAATTATTTGATACACTAAAAAATGAAAAAATAAAATCAAGATTTATAGAGTGATATATGCCTGATAAAAAATACTTAAAAAATAAATAATAAATAAGGACATATGTCAACTTTACTTGTCAAATTTTTTTTCAACCATTGATATATAAAATAATTATCCGTATATTAAAATAGTTCATTTTTTTAAATGAAGCGTTTCTAACTCTTGCTTTAAAAACAGATAATTTATTTCAAAACATCATATACGCAGACTTGATAAACAAGTGGCTGAGGAGGAGGACTTCGATAAAATAACTTTAATGAATATCCTTAACACATTGTTAATAAAATTTCATCGTGGTTCTCATACTGCAAAAGAAAATTTTAAAAGTGGATTATCCATTTATCTAACTAATAATAGAACGTATTTTTGGGCACATTAATTAGTAGGATTAGATATTTGACGGTTTTAAGTTCAAGTACATGAATTGATGACTCAAAGTAAGGATGCTTTTTTAAGTTTTAATTTGCTTTGAATATCATTACATGGGCAAAGATTAAATTCTCTTGGTCTACTTTCAGGTTGTGTTTAGATTAGACTAAAAAAAGAAAGAAATAAAAAATGTAACTTTGATAAGCCTTAATGGAGCTTAGATAAGATAACAGATCTTTCAACCACATAAACTTGATATTGTGGGTTGGACAGCTGAAGAAATGAGAGAGAGAGAGAGAGAATGAAAAGATGGAGGTTGACGTAGGGGTGGGGTGGGGTGAGAGGGAGGGGGGTCTTAAAGCTTTATGAGTTTGGCAGGAAGACCTGTAAGTTGTCACTAGAAAAGCAAAACATCACAATCCGTATGCAAAACATCCCCATTATCACCATTTTTTTCATATAAAAAAGTTGCAAAATCTTGCATTTGTTTGACATTTTTTTTAGAAAAAAATTGATTGCACTAAGTAATTAAACTAAGTTTGAGTTTATTATTATTACTGTCTTATTTTATAAAACAGGTTATAATTTGTATATAAGTTGAGGGTTCGAAAATGTTAGAAGTTAAACTTTATGTATGTTGAATTTATTTCTTAAGGATAATTGTATGAACAAACTGAGTTAAATTTTATATTTATTATCACTATTATTTATTTATTTATTTATTTATTAAAAAAGTTATAAGTTGAAGATAAGAAAAAGTAATTAAGTTTTAAAAATTAAACTTTAAATTTATTTAATGTTATCTCTTAAAACACAAAAACCAAATAAATAAATTAAGTTTCAAATCCATTATTGGTTATTGTTTTCACCTTTTTTCTGTTAGTTTATCTCCCCTTGCTTTATTTAATCTCTGTTTGTTTAGACAGATGTAAAGAAAGAGGGAGGAGGAGAAGGGGGGGCACCCGTCCACCCACCTTTCCTCCTCCTCCTCGTCCTTCTTAGACTCTATTATGATAATACATGACTCAAGAGAAATGGGAAGTAAATCACTTTGAAAGAACGTTGGCCTTTATTTGTGCCTTGTCCACAAAATTTTTATCATGGACGTTTCTTTCATTTACCAGAAATAGAATAGAGTACAACTTGTGGTCACTATGGCTTATCTCATATGACAAAATTTTCTTTCTTTCACACCAAGTCCATGAGAAAGCCTATCAAGTACTTACTTAATATATTAAATAAATTTTACATATTTTGATAATTTTTTGTATAATTTATATTTATTTAATTAGATTATCTTATTTTATATTTTATTCTCGTAGATCATACATGTTAAATTTTTAAAAAATTAAAAATATTTAATTATTTTTCAATGTAAAAAATTTTAGATGTTAAATATATATTAAAAATGATAATATTTTCAATTGATACGAGAGATATATTTAATTAATTTAACATTTAATATATAATGAGTATAGTTATATTGCAAAACTTAATAATCGATTTGTTAAAATATTAATTGTAAACAAAATTATAAAATTTTGTAAATTAATTAATTATTTTACACAAGTACAAGCAAATATTTCTTCGAATATATTTGTTTTGAGTTAAAAAAATAAACCAATAAGTAAATAAATCTAATTTTAAAAAAATAATATTTAATAAATTAAAATTAAAATTTTAATAGTTACAATAATTTATTTTCTTTTCACATTACAACTTTTTTATATAATATATATATATATTTAAAGCAAATAAGCAAATAGAAAGAGACTTAAGTACCGGCTTTGTGGGCTTCGTAAATTGCTTGCTGTCTTGTACCTCATCAGTCATCCTATAAGCACTGGTCAAACATAGAAACATGCCTCAGATTTCATAGTTTCTTTAGTAGGTTTTACCCCCCCCCTTGGCCTTTTTGGGCTAAGGCGTCATTGCCTCTTGAATATTTTGTAGGTCAGAATTTTCTCACTAACAATAATGATAAAACAGCCCTTGGGTGCTTTACTTTGCTAAAAGCTCACTTTGCCAAAATCTCCCCCCCCCCCCAAAAAAAAAAGAAAAGAAAAAATTAAAACATGGACATTCACTCTATCTTATCGCTCAAGCAAAAGTTTTTAGATATAAAATTAGTTTCAAATAGATTTTTAATAATTTAAATCAAGCTAAATTGATTTAGATTATTATTTAAAAATAAAAATATAATTAATATAAGAAATAAATTTAGGTATACTAACAGTAAAATTTTTTACCTCTACATGTGAGATAATATACTGCCATATGTTCTAAATAAATATTTAAAAAAATAAAAATTAAATAAGTAAGACATTTAATATTATTTTAACCTTGCTTATGGAATTAAAAAAAATTCACTACTGATATATCAAATAATTATTTATTAATATAAATAGTTTTGAATATTTTAAGCAATAAAATAAATTTTGAAAGTGAATCAAATGAACCCAAACCATACCAAAACCAATAATTATTATTTTATTCAAGTTCAACCGAACCTAACTCATTGACACATTTCAATCTCATGCCCATTTATTTGTTACCTATTTAAGGGAAAAAAGAAAAAAACGTTATCTTTCTATGCACCAATACTAAAAATTTAGTTTCACAAGTAAAACTAAAAGCGAATACTTGTCAACCTTTAATCTTTCAAGTGATAAAATCTAAAACTACACAATTTATGAGATGATATTTCGGCTCGTAACTAACCAGTAAACAAAAAAAAAAAAAAAAAACCTCCAAGCTTCACTTAAGAGTTGCTGCAGGGCAAATAATGCTTATTCTGTCATACAAGGAATTAAGTCACCCACATCCCTTCAACTAGTTTCTTTACATATAGCCTAATGTCAATGCAACATGGTGCATCTCAACGTTCTTAGACTTGCAAGGGGATCTGTCAAAAAAATAAAAAAATACTCTGCTGACTTTACAATGTTAGCTTGTTCATAAATGAATTTGCTCTGAATAAGCAAATCTCATAGTTGATGAGGATCTATCAGTTGTTTCCACCTCGAATCCATCGCGCTGACCCCGTTTTGCAAAGCTGGAATAGTAATCGCCCACATGTGCAACAAATAGTGGGTCACTTTTACCTTGTTAATATCGCTAACAGTAATATTTTCCAGTTCTGTCCTCTCCAACTCTGTTGTTAGATTTTCCATGGTCTTCTTCAAACTAGATTTGCTCATCTGTCCGTCTTCTGTTGAGATTCCAAACATTGTAATCTTTGGAAGAAAGGGGTTAGCTTGAAAGTTTTGCTTTTTGCATTGCTTTGACGAGCTTTCCATTCAGAAAGAACGAAAGATCAGTTTAACAGATAAGGGTTAAATGATAAAAGACATCTATATGAACAAGCTTAATGGCAGCACCTTGCGTCTGGTTTCTTTCTGGGTTTCCCTTCTTGTTTCAACCATGGATGACTGAACCAATCTCCAAAAGGAAACCTGAAATCTTGTCTATGTCTATCATCAGCATTAACATTATTGACTAATTTGAGCTCTGAACTGCCGCTATCTGTTTCTGGGTTGGAAAGGCAAGTGGCTGACTCAGACTCCTGCAACAGTGTAAACATTGCATAAAAACAGCAACAATAAGACCTAGCTGTTGTATTTTGACATTCCAACATTAAAAAAATTGAAAGTAGAAGGATTGACTACCTAGTTCTGATGTACTGAAGACAACAAGTTTATTAATCAAGAAGAAATATAGGACCCGTTTCCAATTGCTGAGTACATGAAATATTGCAAATAATAGAATGATTTATAGGAAAAACAACTTTATTTTAACCATTGAAAAACTTCTGCAGGGGACATGACTGGTTAATTTGGCAAACCATTAACTGTAAAGACATTCTTTTTTTAATGAAAACTTTTTGGCTGTCAAGAAGTCAAGGCAAACAAACATTGCTATTGTAAATGTTTACTATCACTGTAAAGCGAAAATGGCATATGGGCTTACCTTCTCTCAAACGAATCCACCATATAAGGAATTTTCGGTTGAATGCCGGTGGCTTTTCATAACCACCTATTACCTAGGAGTACTTTATCAACAGCATATAGAAGCTGAATCACAACAGCCTTTGAAATGACACTCGAAGCTATACCAATCTCATCAAAACTTCTTGAACCTGTGAGATAATTATAACACAGCAGTCAGCGATCACACAAATAATAACCCACCTTTATTGTTATAAACAAATATGAAACAAGGTCCATCCAAAAATTGCCTCCTATTTCCCTTAAAAGTTTCTTTTGATTATCATTATTCCAACTAGCTCACAATTTTTCCAAAACCATAACACCTGAACTATTTGTTAATCCCCACATTCAACTTTCAATATAATGGAAAACTTGGGAGTAACAAATCCGTGACCTCTGGAGGCTCCCACATGCTATCCCCAATTTATTCAATCACTTCAGATGCCAAGTTATCATCAACTATATCTTGTTGCATTGCATGTGCCGAATTTGCATTAAAGGATGGAAATGCTGATCAACAGGCTCTTCAAGAACATTATCCGGCATGTTTTTATCAAAGAACTATGGAGTATACCTGATCGAAGAAATAGTGAGCTAGACAAGCATCAACCACTCTTAATACAGCTTAAAGATATCAGTACTCCTAGACGAAGAATTAGAGGGAAACTCTATACAATAAAATTATACAAGATTCTTTTGATTGGTAGAAGGAGAACTGACGAACACAACACTTAATCCCATCTGTAGTAGCTATTGCAATATCCAAGTTTGTGCACCAAAAACAGGAACACCATCAACCTTGCTCCTTCCACAATTTTGTGGGATTTTCTTAAGATGCTTGTCAGCTGCCTTGACCTGTATGAGCAGTAGATATTTTCTTCTTAAAGAAAATTTAAACACACCATAAGGAATAATTTACTACAAGAATAAGAACATTTTATTTTTTCATGTAGTACATGCTGACAATTTGATAGTACCTGTTTCTCATTTGGAACAAACAGAAATAAGTGAGGCTTTTCCTGTAGAGAGATTATGATAAACGTTAAAATTAGCCAGTGTAATACCATCTTAAAATGTAAATAACAAATTCACAGATAAGTGCACTAAGTAAAAGTTTTGGTTAGCAGATCCAGCTCAGTATTGTAAGTCATACACTACATAATCCTTGTGGAGGAAGAGAAGTTACTGCAATCAACCAATTTATATCCAAACCATTCAGGTTAGATAAATTATATTCAATCTAAGCACTTTATTAAGGGTAAAATTGTAGTCAATTTCCTACAAGATCATTCATTCACCAGGACATAGTAACTTTTAAGCCTTACATAACAAGGAAGAACAGGAGAAATCAGAAGAACGGTTCTTGAATTCATCAATATGCAGTAGAGAAGCGTATAGAAATACCATATATGATTTCTAATATCTTGAAGCATGTAAATAGAATAACAAGTAGAATATCGTTGACATCTGACAAACTGTAACATGATTAGAAGTTTGATTCCCCCTATGTTAAAGCAACAAAGCAGTAATCCAGCAAACAATCACATCCAATAGACATGAAGGGACCAAGTTGAATCAATTTAACTTTACCTTGAAATGCTCATATGCCAAATTAAGGCGACAAGCACCCACCACCCCACTGGGAATATTAAGTCGCTTGACATAAGTAACTGAAAGAAAAGCAATACATCATGTTAGACGACTAAAAGTTCTTTCCAACCAAAAGAAGCTTTGAATAAACTGATAAACCAAAAGCTAAGCTGGGTGGCAAAAAAAAAAAAAAATTCATACCTGCGTCACCTAAATCCATAAAAAAGCGAAAAACAGGGCCATTCCTTTCATTTGTAGTAATGTTTGCAAATATCTTCTTAAGCCACTCTGGTTTCTATACATCAATAGAGATAAAAAGGCCTTTAATTTATGAACAATAGAACCAATTTCTTATAGGAATTTACAGTAGTCGTCAAAGACTTGCATTTATACAAAATAACATATGAAATTCAAATAGTTCATTAAAAATGTTTTGCCAACTTTTATCAATTTCAAAGATAAGATTAAAAAAAGAAGGAAATAGATTAATTAAATACCTCTTAGAAATGAAGGGAATATCGAAGTGAGTTGAAACAGCCATAAGACCAGTCCCGGAAAGATCACACATGCTAAGGACTTGGCCCACGAAGGCGGGGCCACCACTCTTGCCACTGGCACTGAGTCTTGCAACCCTGACTGCTAATGGGAAGCCGGAGCTTGACTCGGCCGAAGACACTCCCTTGACTGCGGACTTAAGAGAGACGGAGTTGGGCTGATTTAACTCGAATGGCAATGAAGTGAGGTGGAAGCGCGAGTCCGCGAACAAGAAAGGAGTGAATATTTTGGAAGGCGGAAAGCAAGGCACCCTTTGGGGAGTGGAGAGAAGAGAGAATATAGGCGGCGTGGTGGTTCGGATCAATTTGGTGAGGTAGCGGCGGAGTTGGTGGTGAGGCCGCCATGGCCTCCCGTCTCGAATGCTAGCTTTCTGCCCGTCGATTGGCTCTCTAGGCTTCAGCGAGAGAGAGAGAGAGAGAGAGAGAGAGATTAAAAGGAAAAAATAAAAAAAGTGCCTTTGCGATTATTTATTTATTTAACAGGAAAAGCTTGATTTAGAATTTGCAGAAATTTAATATATCAAAATTAAAATTAAAATAAAATAAAAATAACAGTTGAAGATTTTCTGGTTACTATTTTTACTTTCTTTTCACTAATTCCAAAATGTACCCTTTTGGTAGCCTTTTAAACTTTTTTAACATAATTTTTTTCAATGAATTTGTCCACTTAACTTTTTTCTATCTATTTGACAAAATGAGTTTTTGACACATGAATTATGAAATATTTTAGAAAATTTTATGTAAACTTGGTAATATCTATATTCACATTATTTTTATATTTTTATATTATAATTATATTTAAATTATAAAAATATTAAATAAATTTTAATATATTAACAATTCATATTATATAAAATTTAATTTATTAATATATTCAAGTCTTATTAATATTATTTTTATATATCATATTATATTTTAATTTTATATATTTATAATTTTTTTCTTCTTCTTCCTTTTTAAAGATCATTATTGATGTACAATGTGCTAGCAATGCTTAGAATCTAGTTTCGATTGTCAATAATTTATGTTAATTGTAGTTTTTTAAAATTATTTATATACTGCATATATTTAAATAAAAATATAAAAATATAATTTTTTAAATATGTTAAAAAAATTTTAAAAATAAATTTATTTATATCGAATAAATATTTATAACATAAGTACATAATATTTTCATTTTTTTTGAATTGGAATTGCCCAATAAATTATTAAAATTTAAATATTAAAATATTAAATTTAAAATAACTTAAACTTAAAAGGATTCAAACATCTTTTAATCCATAATGACTTATAATACTACAATCCAAGTCTAATCCATTGAATAATCACCTCTAATTTGAGCAAACGTTGAGGGGAGAGAATTTAAGAGTATTTTTAATAATTAATTAATAAATGGAGTTTAATCTTTACTTGCGTTATATTCCTCATGTTAAACAAAATCTTCATCCTAAACGTGGCAGATTTTAATTCGTCGCTTCTAAATCTCAAGTGGAAATCAAGCTGCATTTCATCCAAATCATATAGGAAAATACGAATAATAAAATAATATAAAAATAATATAATTAAAATATAAATATTTAAAATATTATAATATATAAATTATTAATATATTAAAATTTATATAAATATAAAATATTTTGAATAAAATTGCACGTAAGTTATTAGATTTCCTGCCTTTGAGGCTTTGTAGTTTATATGTGCAAACTGGAACTCAACCGCCTTCCCCAAACGCCACGTTCTTCCGTTGTTTTAAAGCTGGAAAAGAAATCCACTCAAAAATCTTATATGGTATCAAAAAACCCGAATCCGCCTGAGCGATTTTACCTGGATCCGAATGGAATGGCGTTGCCCGGCCTGGGACCCTTCGCCACGATG
>JBBYHO010528205.1:0-10851 GCA_038382025.1 Adansonia gregorii | reverse complement strand
CTTAAAATTCTTTGTTTAAAGCTAGGCCAATTTTTTAAACAAATTTTTTGCCAAGCTTATTTATTCAAACCATTCTACATATTGGATAAACTTTCAAGTTCAAACAAATAACTCAATCTTTAAATAGGCCTAGTTAACATTCCTTTTGTCCCTCTTTTTAAATGTTGGAAACATAACTTTTGGATAAAATGAAGACTAATTTAGTTTTGCTTTTACAGTCCTTCAACTTGAAGCCTACAGTGGTGAGCAGACCCAACGTTGAGGGTCCTAAATCCAACTTAAGATTTGTTGCAATCTTTGAGAAAAAAATGCAATTTGTTAGGTGTATGTTTCTCCCTTTCTTTCTATGCAACTTTTTCCCCCATTTTACAACTGTATAAATCTTAAAATAATTTGTGTTTCAAATAGGCATTAGCTGGAAGTGACGAGCATGATGATGAAGATGGTCGGAGTGATTATTGAAAGGATCTCAGTGATGCAATGGCCCATCTTTTTAAGCACCTGTTCAAATTGTTTAATGAATAGGAAAAATATGTATGGTATGGTCACTAGTTCATTCTTTTTCTTAACATCCTCATTTTATCTATGGTGGATAAAATTTGACATTTTTCCCCTCAATCTCTATACGTCTTATTTACATAGTTATCCGAATTGGGATCCTATTTGCGGTGAAATTACATAGCTTTATTCAAGGGCTCAGCCTGCCAACGTTATGGCATTTAGTCAAGTGTTGTGTCTTGTCTTACCATATTATATTATATAGTATAAATTTTGATAATGTAGTTTGTTAAATTTTATGACAGTTTGAGAACATGTTAGCGTTAGTTTGATTTTACTATATAAATTATGGATGGATTGCTAGTAAATCTGCCTTAGAACGAATGAAATTGGTCATAGCTACATACAATTAATAATGCAAAGCCCATCACTATTTCTTAATGATACAAGATTTTTCTTTATGTTAGTAGCATGGCTGATTGGATAAAGCCTTAAACCTTAAACTACTAATTGGATAAAGCCCGTGGAACATATAAAGCCGTGCAAAGGAATTTTAATATTATGAGATCCTTATGTATCAAAGTGATGTTCTTCAAACTATTCTTAGTCATTGTATTGATAAGACAGAGCAATGGCAACATTCAAAGACTAGCACGTGGTATGCCTTCTAACTTATGAAGTATGAAATCAATCTTATAGGTTGAAGTCTTAGCTATACATGAGATGGCATGTAGGTGCTTTTTGGGAAAAAGTTCATTAAACATGGCCCATTTGAGAACTTCATTTGGTATTAGTGACTCATGTGTTTATAGAAATGTTTTCACGTGTTAGTCTTTTAACTAGTCCTCAAACTTGTGATACCAGGTCATTTTGTATGAAAAGTGTCATACTTTGATTTTATCATGAAGTGGTCCATTTTGATGGATGCCAAAGGTAGGTCAATTTCAGGCCTGACATGAAACATACGAAGGTAGATGAGTGATTCAAAGAAGATTCACCATCTTAGTGACACTAGAGAAATATACTGTTGATTATTGGATATGCTCAAAATGATTAATGTCTTTAGCCAATGCACAATGAATTTAAGCAAAATCATTTCTCTAAGTTCATAAAGTTAACCATGAGATGCAAGAACTGGTATGGATTAAAATATGAATAGACCCTACACCATGCTCATTCTCATTTTGGGATATTTGGTGAAAGGACCAAATTACAGTAATAGCCTGGACACTAAAAGGTTTCAATGAGGTCACATTTGACTCTTCGACATTTAGGTGGTCATGATGGGTTATTAGATCCTATCTTTGATCTATGAACATGATTAATGAGATTAATTATCTTCATTGCCAACATATTAGGAATCTAATAGGTCACACATAGACCTATTCATGGACTGGGCAATTCGCCTAAGCCCAAAGGCTTGCTCGATATTTGGAAGGGTTCAAGTAAAAAAAAAATTAGGCCTAAACAATGGGCCTAGGCAAATTTTAAAACTCATTTTTAGGAAAAAAAAAAAGTTAAGCCATAGGTAAGAAAATTTAACCCCGGCCTAGCCAGTATGAGCTAAATAATTTATTTAATTGTTATTTATTTATATAATATAAATATATAATTATAACAATACATCTAATTACATAAATACCCTAAAGCTAAAAACCTTACCTAACCATTCACCTATGCAGCTGCACCTAGCTATTACCCTACACAAATATCTTCAAACTCTTTGCCAAACACCAAATCTCATTAGACTGCACTTCATTTGCTTTTAAGTTTTTTTTTTCGTTGGAGGCTTTTAAGGTAGTTGTTGTGGTTGAGTTTTGCTTTAAGTTTCCATTAGATCTTTATTTTTTTATTTGGATATAAACTTTGGGTTTTTTTTTTTAGAAAAATTTTGGATTTTTTTCCTAATTTGTTTTAATTCCATAAATCTCTCTCTTAAAAGTATCCCCAAAGGAAAACTTATAAAGTTTATTCGCTTTGAAAATATGTAAAAAAATCCTGGGAGATGTACATGTGATTGAACTGCAATTTAAAAATATAGATTGGTCAGAAATCATATCTGCTTAGACACTCATGACTCTAAGCATGATGATCCCTACACAAACGCACTATAGGTTAGTTACTAGAACTCTTATTGAGCCAAAAGCAGTCCAAGTGTCCTACTTCTAATGATGATCCATACAGATGCCTATTGGAGCCTTCATAGGGTCCATGGTTCTCCAATCTAGCCAAAAGACTTCTCAAGCCTTAACCAAAATATATGTACTAATAGGTTCAGATCTGAAGTGATCCGAGAATAATTCCCATGGATCTTGCGCTAAGAATGAGAAAAAATAGCTTTATAGGAAAATAGTTATTTTTTATAGATGCAAGCAAATAAATTCAAAAAATCCCAATTTTTATTTTGGTTTATACCTTTAGTGTATAAAATTGATTTCAATCTTTCATTGTGATCAAAAACACATTTTGATCATTTAGATGGAAATTTGCATAATCAGGCTTAGGGAAATAGAGATTTTGGGATTTGGCTGATTTCACAACTTAAGTGAAAAATTAATCTCTCAATGCTTGAAATCTATTTTTCTAATTTCTTTTTGTTAAGAATGATTCAAGAACACTCAAAAAATCCATAAAAATGCAAAGAAAGCTAAGGGAAGCATAGGTGTTAAGCCAAACCTTAAAGAAATTCTAGGGTTAGCATCTAGGGTTTTTCTAATATTTTTATTAGCCAAAAAGCCTTAATAATGTATTTAAGTACACCTTGAGTTAAGTTAGTTTGATTATTCGATGAGTTGAGTCTAATACTAACATACAAAAAAATAGCCCCACTTTAGAATGTTTCTTGAAGCTCAATTAAAACTATTTTAGTCAGCTTATCCAAGATTGGGTCTTCATATTAACTTATTAATGTTTTAGCCCAATACCACACCAAAGATAGTTATTCCATACAGCTAGCCCATTAACAAGTTTAACTTAGAATAGTTTACAACTAAACTTTCTTGACTTGATAATTAGGGCTTGTAGGCCAACCTCTAATTTACATGTTAGATAATTTTACTCATAGTTAAATTTTCTAACCTAAGTAAAACAATTTTATTTTATGTAAATAATATTAAATAATTAATTAAATAATTATCAAAAAACTATTTAGTTTTTTAAATACAATTATTTGGCTTTATTTACAAAAATCCCTAAATCATGTCTATAATAAACATTATCTTAATAAGGCATTCTTATCTTTATTGCCATATTAAGAAATCTCTAATTAGATTTCATAAATCTAATTCATGTCTTAAATTATTCTTAATTGAACTTATTTAATTAAGTTCTCCTCATTGTACCTTGTATTTAATTAAGTTGTACTTAATTAAAACTTAATTTTAATTCAATATATCATTATAATGGCAATAAATATAATTATCCAATTAAGTGTATTTATATTTATAAAACAAGATTGGCTTCTAGCAAGCTATCACAGCCACACAGTATGCAAGAGAAATCAATATGACCTCTTAAGAAACTTTTCAATATCCAGGGTCTCAGTTTACTTTAGTCCTTTCATTAGATATCTTGGAAAAACTATGAGCATAGTGTAGTGTCTACATATGTATCTATCTATATTAGTCGTTGTAGCTTTTGGTTAACCTTATGAATTTAAAGAAACAATTTCTTTAAAATTCATCATGCGTTGGTGAACAACTTTATCATGTTAACCAAAACCAAGAACATATGAGATATATCTCCAATTTCACTTGAAGTGGTAAATCTTTTTTGGATCACTCATTCATCCACTATATGATTCATGTCACACCCAATGTACCTTACTTTAAGTATCCATCCATTATGGACCTATTTCAGATAAATCAAAGTATGACACGAGATGACCTAATATCACAAGTCTAAGAACAAATATACATGATTAGCATATTAGAAAATATTCCATATACACTTAAGTGACATACCAAATGGAGTTCTCATATGAGCCATGTTCAGTGAACTTGTTTCCACAAAACAAGCACCCATATGCTATTCCCAAATATCTCTATACTTTAACTTCTATGAGATAAAAGAGTTGCATGCATCAAATGCATGGGGGCTTAGCATATGCTAGTCCTTATACATTATCGACACCATGTCTTGACAATATGACGACTATGAATTTTTTAGAAATATGACTTTGATGCATACAGATCTCATTATTGTAACTCACTACTAACTTTGCAAAGCTATTATTTTTCTTGTGCTTCATTTAATGCTTACATAATTCGCAATCATGCGACTAACATTAAGGAAAACCTGAATCACTAACAAAAGTGATTGATTTGCATTATTAATTATTATATGCCTCACTATATTTGATTAGCTCTAGGGTATATACAAGCAAAATAGGCAAAAGGACTTTCCAAGGTCCACTTAATCAATCCAAAATCCCATCAACAAAGTTGCCAGAGGCTTACTTTAAAATTAAGTGAAAATGAGAATAACTTGTTGGCCAAAAAAAAAAAAACTCAAAATAAAACCTAAAAGAACATTTAAGATTCCAAACAAAGATTCACAAGAGAAAGCATCAATAAACACTAAAGAAAGTACTTAAACTATATTATTATTACGAAATTACAAAAAGTCTAATAAAGTCATATATATATAAATCCTGAGCAGAAGGGACATCATTTAAAACCACCCTACTTGCTTAATCAATTTGCTTGCCATCCTCTTCTCCCAATCCTCATACTCAATAGTCTCTTCAGCTACAGCAGAAGTAGTGAAGGCAACATTTTTCGAGAACATGTCTTTAACCTCTTGTTAAATTGGCATCAACACATTAAAGCCTAGAGGAAGAGCGGTAAGTTGTGCACACCATAAAACGTACATTGCTTATATTCACCACCACAAGCCAACATTTGGTTCAAGAACAACTCTTTTTGGGAACTTAACTCCTATTGCATACAAGCTTCTGCTCTTGCTACTTTCAATTTTAGTTTAAATATTTTAGCGATTGCCATTACCAACTCCAAATCACGCGTATCATATGCCTTCTTAGTTTTTTCCAGCTCCTTCAACAGTTTTTCAATCTTAGCCTTTGCTGATTCTAATTTAATTTTTGTCCCCTCGAAGTTGGCCTTTAGCTTTGTCACTTCTTCTTGAGCCTTTAAAATAAGGTCATCAAAAACCTACTTTTAAAAAACCAACTCATTAACCCAAGCTTGGAGTTACTGCATTTGACCTTATTTGCAACAACCTTCTTTCACATGGCCTCATGCCTTGTAGTAATTTAATGCATTTGACAATGCAAATCCTACAAACAAAAATTAACACTGCATTCATAAAAGGTGAATATGAGTGAAAGCTAAAAAACATAAATCATAAAGAAGTTACTTTTACTAGACACGCCAAGTTAGACTCTAGGTTAGTAGTTGGACCCTATGTCAAAAAGTAGTCCATGTCAACCTGACAGCTTTATTTCCCCATATATAGGGAGCTTCACTATCACTCAGTATTGCTTAACAGAAGGTTATTTCTCCATGTGTGTAAATCCAAACTCCTCGAACTAGATCCCCCGATCTCACTCAAAGAAGGAGTAGGCCTAAATGGAGGATCATTAGAAGAAATTGGGATGGTAGGCATAACGGGCTATGTCCGACTGGTAAAAATAACCTTAGCCTTCTTAGGAGGAGTATTAGTAGTAACAGCTACTTCTAAACCCATAGAATTGTCACTCGAGCTAAAGCAAATTGAAGAATCAAAAGTGACCCTTCTTTTAGGTGAAGAAAGGTCACCCTGGTGATCCTTAATTTTACGCTTGTCCATGAGCCTTACTATTGAGCCTAGCGGATTGCATAGCCTTACATTCAGCCAAAGCGGAATGACTACCAGAATCCATCCCTACAAGAAAATAATTAAAACCCAAGTTAGAAGAAAGTAAGTTATGGCAATAGCATAAGCCACCAATGTATACCCTCTGAAAGAATAATAACTGGTGCTTCCTAGATACACCCTTGATTAGCAAATTACAAGGTATTTTCTATCTTGCCCACAACAACCTCGAGGATCAACATTTAGTTCACTAGTAACCACCCAAATATTAACCAATGACCCAAGCAATTCGTCCAAGTTGATCACATCAAAGAGCAATCTGCTCGTGGATCTAGATTCTATGTAAGTGTCACCTTCAATAAAGAAAATAAAAAATTAAAAACACCTGCTGCATAAAATTTTAGATAAACATGAAATGCAATGGCTTACCTGACACCTTGCTACGTCATTAGGCACGTTGGCAACTACTTTAACTAAGGGACGAATGGTGTCATCAAGAACATGGGAATCGTCAATGCTAAGACAATACTGTTGAATTTTTCTAAAGGTCAAGAATTCTTGACACTTGAACTGACAACTAATGGAAAATTATTTTTGTTTAGCCTCCGACTTTGTAATAAGTGATTTCAAGTTACTCATAGGAGAACAAAGATTCCACTCAACTGGGAAGCCTTGTTTTCCATTCATCCGTTTGCAAATTAAAAAGAAAACTGATTATTGGCAACATAGACATTAGAAGGAATATCAATCATCATTCTTTTATCGGCAAATTGTAAGAAATACTAATAATCGTCTTGATTCTACAAGAAGAACAAATGTTTCACCACCTCAATGGAAGGAACCCAACTTTTTTCCTTGCAAGCAATGAAATATATTACCAGCACTGCCTAAGCATTGGGCTTTATTTGATACGAAGATATCTCGTAGCGATTTACCATTTCGTAGAAAAATGGCTCTAAAGGCAAGTGTAAGCCTCACTTGAAAATGTGCAAGTGAAATGAGATGCTATCTTTTTCAATGGTAGTTACTGATTGCTAGAATATAGGATTTGATATCTCGTACTAACCGAAGTTAAACCCTTTTATCCACAAGCCATTTGTTAATGGTTGCCATATTAACAACACCATTGTACGCATCAATTGGACTAGTGTCTATCCATTCCATAATAGATAAGATGTCTTCATCCTTTATGCCTTCAATAGGTTATTGCCTGACGTTTGGAAAACCGTAAGGCTGTTCCTTTCCTAATGGCGAATCATGTCCCATTTCCATAGGAACAAGAACTTCGTCTCCTACTTCTAAAATAGGTCGACCATTGGATTTACCTATATTAATACTCGCCATCTCAGATAAACATCTACGCATTCTCTTACTCTTCACTTCTAACTGACCTTTTTTACCAATCGACTTTACAAGCATGCATGGCCGAGAAACGACCAATCGACTAACAAACCCCAATGCATAACAATAAAATTTTAGATTAAAAAGGGAAAATCAATGAAATCTTACCCAAAAAACCTTTATAGAAGCACAATGACAAGGGTGACATGAGCAAAGAATAGTACTTGGTTGGCATTACTAAATTTGAAAAAACCATGATACTAGAGTAAGAACACAAATGAGAGATAAAAAATCGATGAATTCAACAAACAGGGAACTTAAATTGTTAAAGAAAGCAAGAAAAATACAGAGGAAATGGAGAAACTTGTGCTTTTGATGAAGAAAATGAAGAGATAGATTGCAGTGCAAGTAACTGATGCTATACCATCAGACATTAAGTTGTGAACTATCGCCACATGTCGAATACTGATTAAGGCAGCACAGTTGTGCCATTATTACACTGGTCTTATTTATGTAAATCACAAATTTTGAAAAAAACTATTTATTAATTAAATTATTTATCACATGTCCTCAGGGCAAAAATTGACGTCTTTGACTTGATCCATAGATCGACATCTATAACTCGACTCTCAAATTGACGCCAACAAGTCAATTTGTGGATTGCCATTTATAAATCGCCATCTTCAGGTTGTCACCTGCTGATCAATCATAATCCAAACTTCAAAAAGGTCTTCTTAAGGGCTATGGATAATTATTTTATAACCATCCACATCTGTGAAGGACAGTTGTTAAATCCCTACGCATGTACCCATATGATATTACAACCAACACAAATATGATCAACCACTCAGTGATGTGATAAACTTTAACTATGGATAATAAAATGCTAGGATCCCAAGTAAATTAAATCTCTACTAAGCTATATCCTTATGAAGCCTAGATAAGTTTACTCTCCATTAGGCTTTATCTTGATAAAATCTTAGGTAAGTTGTAGCAGTTATCGAGTTTTATATAAAGGCAAAGACACATGCTCTAAAGGGAAGAATCTCTCGAACTTTTCCTTCTATAAGCCTTTCACTGGTTTAAGCATTGGAATATATCCAAGAGTACATATTTTGATGCTTTTTTTAGTTTCTTATCTTGTACTTTTTAATACTTCGCGATCAGGTCAACTCTTCGATAATCTGTACATCAGCAAACTCGAAAATAATAATAAATAAATATTTAATTTTATTTATTTAAATTTTAGGTAGTTAAAAATGATGAATATTTTAAATTTAGAATATTTTATATTTGAATTCAATTTAAATTATGTGATTTTAGATGACTTTGAGTCAGATTTAGATCATCACAAATGATGGGTCATTTTGATTTTTAAATTGCTTTAAATCAAATACGTATTATATTATATATTATTATTTTCACATTTTTTGGTATATAAATTATTCCAAATCGAATAAAGTAAAATTTGAATCGAACTTAACCAATCTTATAAATAATCAAACTCCTTTTTGAGTGTATTGAGTCAGATTCTTCGGGTCGGATCAACTTTCGTCATTAATAAAATTAATATAAATAATAAAAAGGAAAGCGGAAGTCAATCCATTTCCCCTCTGTATCCCTCTTTATAAGGGCATACAATTCAATTCAATTTGTTTTCTATGCGCTTAGGTTTTTGTTTAATTTTCATTTTATGGGAAAATCGCTGCCAAGCGCGACCAAGCTTGAACATCTCGCAAGGGCAACCGCACAGCTTCTCAACACAACAGGGATAAACGCAAAACCTCCAACGCTGAACCGGCGGATTATAAGTGAAGACAAGTCCAAGTCGAAGAAGAAGATGGAAAGCTCTAGTGCAACTCAACGCCTCCCACTCTCTGAGGTTGTTTCCGATTGCGTCAAGCGTTGGTTCAAAGACACTCTCAAGGAAGCCAAGGCCGGGGATGTCAACATGCAGGTTCTGGTCGGTCAAATGTATTATAGCGGCTATGGGATTCCTCGAGATGCGCAAAAGGTTTTTTTTTTTTCCTTTTTCCTTCTTTTTCTGGTCGGATCATTAAGAGGTTTCTTCTTTTTATTTCTCTTCATTGGCACTGATTTCATCTATCTGGATTCTGCTTGTGAAGTATATGATTTATGCTTTGCTATTTTTTTAATTGATGAATTAAGGAACAAGTAATACAAATAAATGATGAAGTTTTAAACTTAGCCATTTAGCTGTTCCTTAACATACTTTACAAGATGGAAAGTGTGGGGCTTTTGTTTTCTTTTCTGCGTCGGAGATTAACTAGATGGAGCAAAAGGGTTCTCGATTCCTGATTATATTTAGTCCCCCCCCTTTTTTTTAAAATTTAGGTTGTCCTTTTTTCTAAGTTTGGTTTGGTCTATTGGTATCATAGGGAAGAATTTGGATGACAAGGGCATCGAGGCTGCGCTCTTCGGTTTGGAAAGTCAGTGACAAGCATCCAGGTTCACCTCTGTGACTATTGCTATCATCATCACCTTGTATTGTAATAGTAGTAGTATAATACTAGTGTAATAATTGATTGCATCGTTTGTTTGCTTTGGGGATCCTTTATTAGGTTATAATGCAAGTGATTCAGATTCTGATGAAATGAAGGGCGATTCTTGAGATAACAGTAACACTCTTGGTCTCTGCATTTTGGACATTTAGAACTGTGAGTGCCTTATTGCTTGGCTCTGATCTTCTTTTGCTTAATTTGCTTTCTTAACTTCCCCGAATCTTTTATAAGAAGAATCCTAGGTTTTTATGTTGGTCATTTTGCTTATAAAATAAGTGAGATCCCTGACTCTTGGGCTAGGAATTGGCCTCCAAATACTGCAGATGCTTATGCTTTTCTGATGTTAGATATTAACGTTTTATATTCTTAGGCTCTGGAGTGAGGCTGTTTCTGTAATGCTTTTGGATAATATGGAAATCAAGTTGTCACATATTATTTGCTACAAATTTCCCTAGAAGTGCCCAAGTTTGTATAGAAATGGATTATCCAGGATTTTGCAGCACTACGACAAGCTCTTCCTTTCATAAACTCCCATTGGTGGACTTTGGTTGATGAAACTGTTTGTCTTAGGTTTGAACTTTGATGAAATAGGTTAGTATAATTGATGCAGGGTGGAGATGATAGGAATGGCTAAAACACAAAAGAATTGAAAATAGTCGAAAAATAACGCCGTAGA
>JBBYHO010528194.1:3147-16998 GCA_038382025.1 Adansonia gregorii | reverse complement strand
CCCCCTCTTGATTTCATTCACCACCTAAAGGTCTAACAACCACCAATCCATGGAATAGAGCATCAGATTGATCTTATACCTGGTTTGACATTGCCTAATAGACTAGTGTATCGATGCAACCCAAAAGAAGCTAAAGAACTCCAACAATAAGTAATGAAGTTGATGGAGAAGGGTTTTGTTAAATAGTTTATGAGTCTATGTGCAGTACCAGCTCTTTTGGTGCCCAAGAAGTATGGATCAATATGCATGTGCGTAGATAGCTGGGCTATTAACAAGATTACAATTAAATACCACTATCCCATTACATGGCTTGATGACATGTTAGATGAGTTGCATGGCTCCTTTATCTTTTCAAAGATTGATCTCAAGAGTGGATACAATCAAATTTGAATGAAAGAAGGTGATGAATAGAAAACAACCTTTAAAACTAAGTTTGGGTTATATGAATGGACAGTCATACCCTTTGGCTTGTCTAATGTTCTTATTACATTCATACGACTAATGAATCATGTTTTACAAAAATTCATTAGTCATTTTGTTGTTGTTTATTTTGATGACATACTTATCTATAGCAGGAGCTTTGATAGACATATAAAGCATCTTACAAAGGTGTTTGAAGTGCTTCAAGAAGAGAAGCTATTTGCCAACCTCAAGAAGTGCACCTTTTGCAAGGATCATCTATTTTTTCTTAGCTATGTCATTTCCTAAAAAAGGAGTGAAGCTTAATAAAGATAAGGTTAAAGCTATTAAAGACATGGCACAAGGGTTATACATGCCTTTACTCATACCTGAACATCCCTGGGAACATGTAAGCATGGATTTTGTTTCAAGTTTACCTAAGACATCATGGGGAAAGAATTCAATAATGGTTGTAGTAGATCGCTTTTTGAAGATGTCACACTTCATTCCATGCCACAAAACTAATGATGCCAGCTATGTAACTAATTTGTTCTTTAAATAAATAGTTTGACTACATGGGATTCCTAAGAGCATTATTTCTAATTGTAATGCTAAGTTTTTAAGCTATATGTGGAAAATTTTATGGAAGAAGCTTGGAACCAAGTTAATATTTAGCATAGCTTGTCATCCAAAAACTAATGGGCAAACCGAGGTAGTGAATAGAACACTTTTAGCTTTGCTTAGGACAGTGGTGAACAAGAACCTAAAGAATTAGGATGAGTGCTTGGCATATGTAGAGTTCGCTCATAATCGTAGTGTACACAGCGCTACTAAGCATTTTCCTTTTGAGGTGGTCTATGGTTTCAACCCAACTACACTGCTTGATCTAGCACCAATACCAATTAGTGAGAGAAGTTATGTAGATGGAGCTAAGAAGGCTCAAATGGTGAAAAATATGCATAAGAAAGTTAGAGAACAGATCGAGAAGAAGAACAAAGCTTATGAAAGATCGACAAACAAAAAGAAAAAGCAAGTTCTATTTAAACCAACGCATCTTTTTTGGATTCATCTTTGCAAAGAGAGGTTCCCTAATCAAAAGAAGTCTGAGCTGATGCCATGGGCTGATGGTTCTTTTAGTGTCCTTGGGAAGGTAAATGATAATGCTTACAAGTTTGACCTACCAGAAGAATACAATGTGAGTACTACATTCAACGTTCGAGATCTTACATCCTACTTGGAAGACACCTTATGTAATGGAGATGATGTGGAATTGAGGGCAAATCCTTTTCAACAAGGGGAAATGATGTGCCACATCACGATTTGCCTGAGTTAACAAGCCCAAAAGAGGAAAAGTTTGAGTGTACAGGTAAAATCAGACAATCAAGGGTTAAAAGAGTGAACTTGGTGCATCATGTGCCCGATAGGAAAGATCATTGAAGATTCTAGAAGTCTTCTTGAAGCAAAAAAATCAACATTCTCCAAATTAGGAAAGTTTTGGTATGCTGATTACTACTAAATTTCCAAGGCTTTCAGTTTTTATTTTAGGAAGGTTTTAATTCCTTAGCTTGCAAGGAAATTAATTTTATTGACTATTTTATTTTAGGAAGGTTCGTTTTAAGAAGGTTTTACTTTCTTCATGGGCAAGCAATATCTTAATTAATTATTTAGAATTTAGTTTTCTTTTCTTGTAAAGGCCTTTGGCCATATCCTCTACTATAAATAGGAGACCTTATGCTTGTTTTTGAGATATTCAGAGTTGATTAATAAAGTAGCTAATTATTTTTTAGTTTTTTTTCTCTTATCCAAGTCTTTTTGGTGGTGAGTTTGTTAGACTCATATTTTAGGTTTCTCATCCCTAAAAGTGGCATCCAACCCTTGTATTGATTGTGGTGAGGATTCTTATCAATCAATCAAGGTTGATTCTTTCCATCCTTCTAATTTTCAGGTTTCAGATTTTTTTCATTTCCTTCTATTTTTGTTTTGAATCATTAGAGACCTATTTCCATTGAGTTATTCTTTTAAGGCTCATCACATAGGTTTTAGTCAATAAGGAAAGATGCACTAATCTTAATAGAATCTTTTTTGAAGCAATGCTTGAGTTAAAAAATGTTTTATCAGGAAAAGTTGGCCGAATGGTTTCTAAAAATCTACCAATTAAATTTTGAAAACTTATGCACAAACAATGATGAAGAAGCTACAAAGAAGTCTGATGTTGTGGATGGTTCAAGACTGAACATGAAAGAATAGAAAAAGAAGAAGAACGGTAAAACTCATGGAAAACAAAGATTTAAAAGTTGCCTCGAAACAAAGTCTGCAAAAAGAAAAGATTCATGCACTTAACCTTTTACCCATAATGTTATTTTCATAATTAGGTTAAAATCTAATCATTTCCTTTATTAAGTTTAGTAAGATATGTGTCTATATTGTATTTAATATCTTAAATTTTCTTTTATGTTTTTGAATGGATAGGACTCAAACATAGGACAAGAATTACCATCTTTGGCTCCATGTATAAGTTACACATTTCCTTATTGTATGCCATTGTACTGCAGAAGGTAAAGTAATTTCTCCCAATTTATAAATCAGGTAATTAAAATGTCTAATCAAAAATATATTTTTAAATTTCTATACTTCTCTTACTGAAAAATAAAAGCCTTTTTTATATGCACATTGGTCAAGTAGGTCTACCTATTATCTTTAGATTTTAAAGGTTAATACTAATTTGCCTAATGTTATACTTACATTCTTTTACATACTAATAGCTAAGTCTCATAAATTGAAATGGTTATATAACTTGTAAAGCCTTCATTTTAAGGATAATGTGATTTCCTCAAACTATATATTTTTTTAATTTTTTAGTAATCATTCGATTTAACATTGAATAAAAGATAGAGATGACATCTTGAAGCTGTTGCTAAAAAGAACTAAAATATAAATTGCTTAGAAAAAAAAGTCCATGACTAGAATTCTATCATTTAGAATTTTTTTAGAAGCTTCACAAATTTATTGTTACTGTCGATATCTATTGAAAAATCATGTTGAATTTCCTTGTTATGGTTAAGTAGTTTTTTGTTGTTGATACTCTTTTTTAATCTTATCTTCTATGAAATTCTTTCCTAAAATCAAATTACATACCAAAAGAATTATCTTTGAACTTTAGTAAACTGTGTTTGACACTAGCTTTAACCTTCTTATTTTTTTTTAGAATTTATTGACTTGGATAATTCTAGTTTTTCCAAATAAGTTCAAAGCCTTATTCCTTCAGGAAATAAAACACCATGGAGCATAACAACTTCCACAAGAATACATATCAAAACCAAAATTTGTGCTTTTACATTTTAGTTGGTAAGATTATATACTATATAGTGGTAGAAAGCTTTTTCTAATAGTAATAACATATGAGAGAGTCACTCAACAGTTGCTCTACCCTATAAGCAAATTGATGGCAAGAAGAGATATAACCTAATTAACTAGCACGAGTTCAAGTTGATGCTAGACAATGTTTAATTTGTAGCTTTTTTTCAACTATTTTTAGTTTAATAATAGGATTCTAATCCTCTTAATAAAAGAAATTTTGAAGATGGAATATTTCAAGAAGTAATAAAAAATTTTAACAAAAAATTATTAACGAAGATGATATTTGTTTAAATTTTTTCCATCTATGTTAGATGTAAAAGTTGGTCTATATGTCATTTATTTTTTGGACTAACTAAAAAAAGCTGTAGTATTGTAGCAATGCTAATTGCTGGTGATGTGAATCCAAAAAAACTTAGATCTAAAAGAAAAACCCAAAACTTTAACCTTTAATGTAAAATCATCTATTATTAGATTTGACAAAAGCTATTACCACTACCATTTCTCTACCAAACCCATATTCTTACCATTTGGATCCTCTAAATGAACTTTATAAACCTTTAAACCCTAAGTGATTGAATTCGATGTTAGTTTAAGGTTTATTCATGTTTTCTTTGTTTTATGCTTGTCGATCTTTATTTTTTTGGTTGTATATGTGTGGTTTTCTTGTTCGTATTGTTATATGTTGTAGACTGTTGGTCATAGGATAGGTCTTAAGAGAGGCTTGGCTAGTATTGGTTGTAGTGGATTGCGTTAATGATGTGTAGAGATGGTGTGAGATAGGCATATGTGATGATAGGTAGTGAGGGTTTTAGATTTTTTACTAGCGGTGGTTTTATCTTAGTGCATTGTGATTCTGTTATTTTAAGTTGCGTTATGACATTTAGTTAGTGCTCTGAATAATGATAAGGCAAGATCAATATTTTGAACTACTTTTTGTGCCTTTTTTTGATTGTTTCTCCCAAAAATTTTTTGTTTTGCTTTTTTTTTTTCGTGGAAATTTGGCTCTATTTCATTTCTTGTTCTTGCTTTTGGTTATAGGGTTGTTGGGGTTAATGGTTGAAGTTGCCAATCACCTTTAAAATTGACTTATTCTCTTTTTTTTTATTATTTTTTATTTTAAATAAATCAACTGATCAATTAAAATTATTCTTAATCTTGGATTTTGGCTCAATTTAGTTTAGACTTGATAGGCCTCAAAGATAATATCTTTTAGGCCTAATTAGACTTGGACTTAAAAAAAAAGTGGGCTTTCATGATCTCAAATAAGAGTTTGACAAAAAGCAAAACAAAAGTGAAATGATGGAAGCCCATGTAAGAAATGCAAAAATAAGCTTAAATAAAAAAGCATAATAAGCCCAAGTGAAATGGCAAAATCTAAAGTTAATTTCAGTTTGTCTTATTATTTCATGTAATTCTTAAATTATCCTGGACAAAATTAGGTATCTATAGCAACTCCTTTTTGCACTTTTTTAAGAGTACGATAATTTTGTTTGAGTTTAAAGACTTAAACAAAAAGTCATTCATTTTTTTACATAGTTTTTCAATTTTCAATTTTTTTTTGGAATATTTCAAAAATTCCCCCTTTAAGGCTCCACGACTTAAAAAATTAAAACTTTTTCATTAGAGTTTTCCAATTTAAAATAATCCTCTCATTAATGCCTTTAGAATTTTAAAATTAAATGTTATTCTCATTAGATGCTCTACTTCTCTAAAATTAAAAGCTCCTTTAATCATATGCTACAAAACTTTAAAATTAAAAATTCCTTTTATTAAAGGCTCTATTTATTTAAACCAAAAGCTCCTTTCATCAAAAGCTCTACAACTTTGAATTAAAATATGCTCTCAAGAGGTTTCACAGCTTTAAAATTGAAAACTCCTCTAATTAGAGGCTCTATAACTAAATTAAAAGTTCATATAATCAAATGCTTCATAACTTAAAAAAAATCATAAACACATGTTTAACCATAATTCACTTTGCCCAATCCTTTTAGCATTACAATAATCTTAACAATCCATTTTCTATCATATGCACTTTTCTTTAGTCATACAACGTGAAAACTTGTCTTCTAAAATCACATCCTATACAATTTCTAAAAATGAAAAAATCCATCTAGGATATCATCGTAAAAAGGAAAAAAATTTTAACATTTTAAAATCACTCGTGTGACCACAAGCTATTACCCCAATCTTTGAGATGACGCATTCAATTCAAAAGGGTATATCCTTTGATTAGGAATTTTATTGGCATGATAAGGAGAGACAAGGATATTTCTCGTTACTAGGATGGGGAGATTATTTGACCAATCACTTATCCAACTAGTCTTGGATGGCCACCATAAAGTGGCTAAAAACTTGGAGTCACCACTAATTATTTTAACCTAGGCAAGACTGAACACATATTAAAACTGTATTTTTGAGTTACAAAACTTAAAATGTTGATTTTATTGCCCGCGCATACTTATGTGTGGGAGAGGATTAGCACCCCCATGATGCTTTAAATCTATACCATCTAGCCATAAATTATGATGATTTCCATTTTCTTAATTTTCATATAATCATTATTCATATGTAATCCTCTTCTTATGATGCAAATTTTAAAAATATTAAATCCTTGTTTTTATAATAAACTTGTATCTTTCTATGTAGCCTGAGAAGAAGGAGAAACATAAAGGTTTTGATAAAATAATTTTTGAATTAATTTGAAAAGGATATTCAATATCGAACACTAAAGGGATATTGACATAAAACATTGGCTTGAAATGAAATAGCGTTCTAAGGGGTTTCAAATAGCGCAGGAAATCAAATCATAACTTCCACATCTAAAATGATCGAAGGGAAAACAATATATCATTGGAAAAGTAATTCGATGTCCTTTGAATGAAAATACTAGAAAATTCTAAGAAATTTATGTAGGGTTTGAAAATAATTTTTAAAATTCAAATCATAATGCTATTAATGCCATAACAAAAGAGTTTTTGGTTTAGGGACTTCTTAATCACGTGCAAAGATTTCAGACATCTGAATGTCAAGAATTTTGGGTCCATGGTAGTGGAGTAACAAACCTATTCAAACCCTGAAGAGTACGCTAATGGATAGCTTGTTATCCTTACCATTCAATTTGCAAAAAAGCTTATAATCAAGACTTTAATTAAACACTTACAAAATATTTTTAAACTTTGTTAGGCTCAAAAACAAAATTTATTTTACTATTAAGGCCATGAACCTAAACATAGAGCTTGATTTTTCCCCATGATTGGAAGATCAATTGAAGGAAAACATTAAATCCATATTACTTTCCATTTATTGAAAGGTAATATGGACTTAACTTAGAGGGTTTTGAAAAATAATTTTTTGCACACAGCAAAGAGCAGCAAAAAGGCATTTAAACAAGCATTTCATCAACTAAAATCATGTCACTACATCTCATATGAATAAGCATAAAAACAATGACATATCTTATCATTTTTCAATGAAAGCATCGTATAAATACATCCAAATGCATGGTCATACTCGTAGCATATTAAGATAAACATTTTAACATAGAATAAACATGGAAAAACTGAGAGAAATATGGCAAGAAATGCAAGAACAATGGCTAGTTTGCTATAAATGTGAAATATGTCATTTTTTATCATCCAAACAACTTTGAGACATCAACAATATGTCAAAAGCCCTGAAACTATGATAACCAAGGCCACAATAATGCATGAGAACCTTAAGAATAAGGTCATGGTCACATACAAATGGCTTATTAAAATGATAAAGATGATGGAAGTTAAAGAAAATAGAAAGGATAAATGATAGGAAGTACACTAAGAAGCTTTAAATCTTTGAATTTGACTTACAGTAGAAAATTATCCTAACTTTAAGCTCACTTTCTTTTCTTTCTTTACTATTTATTAGTAAGAAAAAACTTCAAAGTTATAGTATCAATAGGGGAGGTTACTAGGTCAAGAGATGAGGGAAATGGAAGGTTTTAAAAGGTTTTGTAAGGGTTGTAGAGGAAGCTACAAGAATAGTAGTTTTACTAGGGAAAGCGCATGTAAGAGGCCAAATGTATGTGTTAAAAGAATGCCCTTTGCTAAACATGAAAATGTCCTTATATAACACTACATTTTAGCCATAAAATAACTTAGTAAAGAGGTATTTGGGGCATTTAGAGTATTTATCTATACAAGTTGATGAGTCACTCTATCGTGGGTTTGGCTTTTAATCTTTAATTGGCTAATACATTATTCTTACAGCCAAAAAAAGTAATGAATGGGTTGGTACATTAAGTAATTCTAATCCTACCTTAAATAAATAAAATTATAACATGAAATATCCTTACTTAGGCTTAATAGAGCCTTCAAAAAAGTGACAATTGAAATTTAAGGTTCAAAATAAAATCCATATGATTTCTATAAGGGTTACTTTAAAATAGGATAACTTCGTTAGCCCTTCAAACACCTGACCTTGGCTAGGAATGATGGGGGACTGATCCATGCTCATCTGAATGACTTCAATAATGCCTCAAATGATGATCTTTTTTACATTAGATGTTGACCAAGACAAAATTAGGCGTCTACAGTTACCATTTTTTATTGTTGCTGAGTATTAAGAACATGGCAAAAACAAAAAGACACTATTTTATCTAGGGCGGAATACTACTATTTGAGTGCTTATAATAAAGAAATCTAATTAATATTTCACCATGATAAGCATGGTATTATGGTGGCGATTCTAGCTAATGCAGTTAATATCCAATTGGGTTCTTATAGGGATTAACCTCCTTACGAGCTTTGGGCTTTCTAGGGCTTAACCTCTTTAGCTCTTTATGAACTAAAGTTCGTAGATGTCTTACTTTTTGTGGATCAAGGTTAGTAGGCATCCATTGCTTTGTGGACTCACTTGATAGGTGTCCAACTTTGTTTAGACTAACTGAATAGGCGCCTAGCTCTTTGTGGACTAATTTGCCCTATATCTAGCTCTTTGTGAACTAAAGTTGGTAGCATCCAACTCTTTGTGGACTGAGGCTTATTGAGTTTAGAAACCTTATCTGGTTTGCTTTCTGATTTATTAGCTTGCATGATCAAAAGTTCTCACTTAGGGTTACTGGAGATTTTAGAATCAGGGATCTATACTAGGAGTTCTTTTCTAGTTTAGGAGTTTCAAAATTAAGGGGTCCATGCTTAAAAGGTTGTTAACTATTTCATGAACGATGCATGATGATGCAAGTTTGAATGCTATAATATGATCAAATAAGAAACTAATCTAGCAATTGATTTTGGCATTTGGAATTATTCTCCCATCTAAGTGTCCCATCATTATCATTTTGATTTAAGGGTTAACTGACATTGCACTTGAGGTCTAAAGGCTCTAGTGGTTTGAATTATTTTAGAAGGGTATAGGTAGCACATGACTTGTGATGAAGGATTCATGTTTAGGAATTTTTTATCGATCAAGTTTGGTCTAGGAGATCAGTGGATTCATTTGTTGGTTTAATTATAGGGATTGTTTTTGATAATTTAAGTAGAGTAATCAAGATTTTTAAAAATTGACACCAGAGGTAAAAAATGGGCCCTTTAATTCCTATTTTTTGACTAAAGCTTGCTAGGAAAAAGTTTTAAACATGTTTTTGGGATGAGAACATCTCAAGGTAAGACCAACTATAGTTCCAAGGTTCATTCTTAACCTTCAGACATAAAAAGGTTTTCTTATGTAGTCTTTATCCTTTTTGAAGTAATAATAGGAAGTCCTGTTATCAGTTTTTGTGCATTTATCAAGTATTATCAACTAAATGATTAACATGGTGCAACTTGAGATGCAAATGTGATACAAAAGGATGAAAAAAATAAGTACTTGTATTTTATTAAAAAAAAGTATAATTCAAGAAAAATTTTGAGATATACAAAAAAGTTAAGAGATAGATTTCCTTGGCAATAGATACCTCTATGCTAATAACATGAATTTTTCATCGAGCACTTTTGGAGACCTTTCTTAAACAATCGATCTTTTCGGTGTTGGTCAATCTTTGGTGAACTCCTTGGATTGTTCGATGATATGAGGTTGCCCTAAGTTTTGGTAGACACTACAGTTTCTCTTTAGGTTCGATTAGGAGTGGAGTTTAATAGGCTAGGTTAGGGTAGGGTGGATAGTCAGGTTTGTATTATAGATTTGGTTAGGTTTAGTGCTTTGTCCAATGTGTGGTGGATGGCTCAGTTTGGTATTCGGGATTCAGTTAGGCTTGGATAAAGGTAGGTTTTTATTAGTTAAGCCAACCTGCTGATTTTGAACTCAAACGAGTTTGATTACTTGGATACCTTTTTGGGGTTTTATCCAAGGTTATTTTTGGATTATAGGCTGCCCTATTAGGTTTTCATCCGAAAATCCCTTTCAAGCATAGTACTTCATTACCTCATCTATGTTCACTAGGCTTAGAAAGTCACTGTATCCATTTCTATCAAGATCAAGGCTCTTTTAGAAAAGATTCACCTTACCATATATGGTACTTTCTAGTTTGGGATATACTTTCCTTGAACATCTATGGGGATTGGGAGGATTAGTTTTAGCACTAAATCATTTTTGCAAAACTATCGAGGATGGACTTTTTTATTAGTGGTTGTAATCATGCGTTTTTGGTACATTTGACCATGATAGCTTTCATGCTTTTCTTTTTAATGAGATTAAGCTGCTTATATTTGTCCTTGACCCATCTAGTTTTTTCGAGTTATGATTCCATTAAGAGCCGAAGTGAAGGGATTTCAACTCTAATAATTAAAATGTTTTCCATCCTATAAACTAGTGAGAATAGGGCAACACTGTAGAAGTTCACACTATTGTGCGATAGGCAAGTAGCACAAAAGGTAGCTTCTTCTGCGAGTTTTTTTGTGTTTTAGCCATTTTCTTGACTATTCTCTTAATGTTTTTATTGGCTACCTAGATTGCCCTATTCATTTTCAAATGGTATGGCATCAAGTTATTATGCTAAATTTTGAACTGAAAGCATACTGCTTGTATCATCTTGTTTTTCAAGTCACATACATTATCTATGTTGATCTATTTAAGTAGCCCATATTGGTAGATGATGTCCCACACATAACTGACTTGGTGACATTAGCATATGAAACTACCTCTACCCATTTGGTGAAATAGTAAATAGTGACAAGGATAAAGCTGTGCCCATTAAAAGCTTTATGAGTAATAGGTCCAATCATGTTTATACCTTACATAGAGAAAGTTAAGTGGTAATAATGATGTGTAGTAGTAATAGTGCAACATGAATTATATACTCATAAATTTGGCACTTGTAGCATTTTTTGGCATAGTCAATGCAATCTCTTTCAAGGTTAACCAACAGTAGCTTGATCTCATAACTTATTTTGCCATCCGATATCCATTGGTGTGCAATCCATAAATTCTCTCATGGACTTTTTTTAGAACTCTCTTGGCTTCAGAGGCATCCATACACCTAAGTAACACTGAATCCCAACCTTTCTTGTATAAGATTCCACCATCTAGAACAAAACTAATGGCCATTCTTTGGATGGTTTTCTTGTCAATTTCAGTAGCATGCTTAGGTAATATTGGTCTAAAAATATTAGAGAATGTCATGGTACCATAATAGTCCACCTTTTTCTTCATCTATACTCTAACAATGTGCTGAGGTCTTAGAGATGCTCATATGAATACGAGTAACTTATGATTCTCAGTTTACCTGAAACATTGCCAAAATGCTAGCCATTTGGTTTTCCTTTTGAAGCAAATGTTGAAGCTGATTTCATTGAATTTTTGCCTTAGTTTGGAGATTAGTTTCCTATAGTGAACTAGCTAAGCATCTCAGGTTTCTCATTCTCCTCTAATCTGACAAATCACTAAGGTTGAATCCTCAAAAACTCTTAAGATTCTTATACCTTTTTCAATAGCAACTTAGAGTCCCATGATGCAGGCCTTATATTTGGCTATATTATTAGTACAATCAAAGTTCAATCTAGCAATAAAGGGATAATAATTTCCTTTTAGTGAGATCAAAATTACCCTAATTCCATGCCCTAATACATTGCCCCATCAATATACATTTAGACTATTTAAAGTCAGAGGCATATTTTCCCTTAGATATACACATCAAGTCTTTATTTGGGAATCAAAATCTAATGGTTCATAGTCATTCTTTGCTGGACTTGCCAAGAAGTCAACTATCACACTACCCTTAATAGCCTTTTGATTCATATATATGATGTCATACTTAGAAAGCAAAACCAACCATTTGGCTAATCTCTTTGATAAGGCAAGGGCCTTACATAAGTATTTAATGGGATCAAGTTTGGTGATTAGCTATGTAATATGATACAAACCTTCAAGCAATCTAAGCTAAAGTGCAGTATTACTTCTCAATGGTTAAGTAGTTTTTTTAATACCCCATGAACTTCTTGCATAGATAGTAGATAGCATGTTCTTTCTTACTCGATTCATTGTGTTGACCTAATACACAGCCATAGACTTGTCAAAAATTCATAAATATAGGATTAGAGGCTGACTGGGCATTAGTGGTGCTAGTACCAATGGGTTTTATGAGTATTATTTGACTTTGTCGAAAACCTCTTAGCATTCATCATTCCATTCCTTAAGATTTTGTTTTTGAAGAAGTTTGAGGATTAAATCACACTTGTTGACTAACTGGGACATAAATCTAGCTATGTAGTTCAATCTCTCTAGAAAGTTCCTTACCTCTTACTAGGTATCGTAACATGGCTTGGTTACGAATCCTGACTAGTTGGGCTTAAAAGGTGAGTGTACCCTCATTCTTACATATATCTATATATCATTACTAATTGTTACTTTTAAGGGCCATATCATTATTATTTTCTTTTGCTTTTATGTTTGGAGACTAAGTCATCGAGATGAATCGCTCACTCGGCTTAACCTTAAATGGTTATTATAAAATGACTATTTATTTTGGAGTCACCACCAATCTATTTGATTATGTGAGATTGGTCACCAATTGAAGTTTACAGTTTTAGGGTTACAAAACCCCATAAAAATAAATTTTGAGATCTACGATAATAATAAAATCACATGAAAGCATATGGGAGTCCGTTACAATCATGAGAAAGGATTGATCCCTCTTATGACGCTCGAAAATCAGTACCTTATTAATTACGTGTTAATTTAAATCTTGATTTTTATTTGGTTTCATATTCGATATTTAATTGTGATTCCCATCTTTCAAGATTTTTCTATTCTAAATTTATTATTCTGTATAAGAAAATTAGGTTTTAATATTTCTAAAAATTAAAATATCTTTTATAACCTACAAGAGAGCCAAAAGAATACGAAAGGTCAAAATATCTTCCATACCCTATCAGAGGATCAAACAAATATGAAAGGTTTATTTTATTGATGAAAATATCTTACATACCTTAACGAAGGATTGGAGGAATATGAAATATTTTGTTTTCATGAAATTTGAAGGATCTTCATTTATTAAAATAATCCATAAGACCCCTTTCATATGCTAGGAGAAATTTCATGTATTACTTTAACTCGAAGATATTGCCTTAATTTTTGAAAATTTTTGGTTTTATTAAAAATAATAATATTTGTCCTAAGATTCGATTTTACCTACATGTATGAAACAAGACTATAAGAACTTGAACATGGTCGATAAGACCAAAATGTCTTCAAAAGAACCATCGACATGAAAGTATCCTAATAACTCTAAGGGACTTGATTTTAATGCAAAATTACTAAAATTGCCCTTGAACATACCTTCAACATAAAAGTATCTTGATAAACCTAAAGGATTCAAAATGATCATAGAAGTTGAACCTATCCTTAATGCACACCTTTGCCATGGAAGAATCCTAGCCACTAAAAAGGACTTAGTTCTAGGATGAATTACTAAAATGCCCTAAGGACTACCTTTATCATGAAAGCATCTCGATATCCCTAAAAGACTTAAAAATAATAACAAAATAACAATTTTACCCTAAATGGGTAAGTCAAATATTAAAGGTGACCTAAAATGCAAAAATTACAAAAGTTTTTCAAAATTGCATTTTAGCCTCAAAGTGGCTAAAAATACTAGAAGTGTTCCTAAAATGACAAAAATACCCT
>JBBYHO010528162.1:0-17004 GCA_038382025.1 Adansonia gregorii | reverse complement strand
CCAAAGCATCAATATCATTTATCCCAATAAGGAGAATATGTTTATGGTGCCTATTCATGAAGAGAAAACAGATTATTTTATGAACCCTTGTTTGTCCAAATTGAAAGACGAACTTTGATTCAAAAAAATGGTGAGAAGTGAATTTTTTCTTATGAAACCAAAGCATCAATTCATTTATCCCAATAAGGAAAATGAATTTGTGGTGCCCAATCATTAAAAAAAAAAGATTATTATGTGAATCCATGTCTATCTCACTTGAAAGATGAACTCCAATTCTAAAATTGGTAGAAAGAGAAGTTTTTTTTTATGAAACTAAAGCATCAATGTCATTTATCCCAACTAGGAGAATGTGTTTATGGTTCCTAATTATGAAAACAAAGGAGATTATTACATGAATCTGTGTTTATCCTAAATGAAAGATGAATTTAAATTCTAAAAATGGTAAGAAGAGAAGTTTTTCTTATGAAACCAAAGCATTAATTCTTTTATCCTAATGATAAGAATGAAATTGTGGTTCTTAATCATTAAAAGAAAGGACATTATTATGTGAATCCATCTTTATCCTAATTGAAAGACAAACTTTAATTCTAAAAATGGTAGAAAGAGATGTTTTTCTTTTGAAATCAAAGCTATAATATCATTTATTCCAATGAGAAAAATGTGGTAAGGGTTCCCAGTCATGAATAGAAAGTAGATTATTATGTGGATCTGTATTTGTCCGAATCGACGAAACTTTAATTCAAAACATGGTAGAAAGAGAATATTTTTTTCTTATGAAATCAAAGCATCAATTCATTTATCCCAATGAGAAGAATGAATTTGTAGTGCCCAATCATTAAAAGAAAGGAGTTTATTATGTGAATCCATCTTTATCCCAATTTATAGATGAACATTAATTCTAAAGATAGTAGAAAGAGAAGTTTTTCTTATCAAACTAAAGCATCAATATCATTTATCCTATTGAGAAGAATGTGTTCATGGTTCCTAATTAAGAAAACAAAGGAGAATGTGTTTATGTGTTTATCCCAAATGATAGATGAACCTTCGATTCTGAAAAATGGTAGTTAGTGAAGTATTTCCTATAAAACCAAATCATCAATTCATTTATCCTAATGATAAGAATGAATTTGTGGTGCCCAATCATGAAAAGAGAAGAGATTATTACATGAATCCTTGTTTATCATAATCGACAGATGAACTTTAATTCTAAAAATTGGTGGGAAGTGATTTTTTCTTATGAAACTAAAGCATCAATTCATTTCTTCTAATAAGGAGAATGAATTTGTGGAGCCCAATCATTAAAAGAAAAGAGATTATTATGTGAATCCGTGTTTATCTTGCTTGACAGATAAAGTTCAATTCTAAAATTGGTAGAAAGAGAAGTTTTTCTTATGAAACCAAAGCATAAATATCATTTATCCCAATAAGGAGAATGTGTTTATGGTTCCTAATCATGAAAACAAAGGAGATTATTAGTGAATCCATATTGAACCCAATTGACAAACGACCTTTGATTCTAAAAATTGGTGGGAAGTGAAGTTTTTCTTATGAAATCATAGCATTAATTCATTTCTTGGAATTAGAAGCATGAATTTGTGGTGCCTAATTATGAAAAAAAAAAGATTATTACATGAACTTTGTTTAACCCAGTTGACAGACAAACTTTGATTCTAAAAAATGGTGGAAAATAAAGTTTTTCTCATGAAACCAAAGCATCAATATCATTTATCCCAATGAGAAGAATGTGCTTATTATGCCCAATCATGAAACAAAAATATATTATTATGTGAATCCATGTTTGTCCAAATTGATAGATAAACATTAATTCTAAAATGGTGGAAAAAGTGATTTTTCTTATGAAACCAAAGAATCAATATTATTTATCCTAATAAGGAGAATGTGTTTATGGTGCCTAATCATAAAGAGAAAACAGATTATTGCGTGAACCCTTGTTTTTACAAATTGAAAGACGAACTTTGATTCGAAAAATTGATGAGAAGTGAAGTTTTTCTTATGAAACCAAAGCATCAATTCATTTATCCTAATGACGAGAATGAATTTATGGTGCCCAATCATTAAAAGAAAAGAGATTATTATGTGAATCCATGTTTATCCCAATTGAATGACAATCTTTAATTCTAAACTGGCAAAAAAAAAGTTTTTCTTATGAAATTGAAGCTTCAGTATCATTTATCCCAATAAGGAGAATATGTTTATGGGTTCTAATCACGAAAAGAAAGTAGATTATTATATGAATCTATGTATCTCCAATTCTACATATGAAATTAATTCTAAAAATGGTAGAAAGAGAAGTTTTTTTATGAAACTAAGGCATCAATTCATTTATCCCAATGAGGAGAATGAATTTATGGTGCCCAATCATAAAAAGAGAAGAGATTATTATGTGATTCTGTGTTTATTCTAATTGATAAATGAACTTTAATTCTAAAAATGGTAGAATGAGAAGTTTTTCTTATGAAACCAAAGCTATAATATCATTTATTCTAATAAAAGGAAAGTGCTTATGGTCCCTAACAATGAAAAGAAAGAAGATTATTATGTGAATCTACGTTTGTCCAAATCGACGAACGAATATTACTTCTAAAACTGTTAGAAAGAGAAGTTTTTCTTATGAAACCAAAGCATCAATATCATTTATCCCAATGAGGAGAATGTGTATATGGTTCCTAATCATGAAAACAAAGGAGATTATTAGTGAATCTATATTTATCCCAATTGACAAACATCCTTCGATTCCAAAAAATGGTGGAAAGTGAAGTTTTTCTATGAAACCATAGCATTAATTCATTTCTCGCAATGAGGAAAATGAATTTGCAGTGCCTAATCACGAAAAGAAAAGAAATTATTACGTGAATCCATGTTCATCCCAATTGACAGACGAACTTTGATTATTAAAAATGGTGGGAAGTGAAGTTTTTCTTATGAAGCCAAAGCATCAATATCATTTATCCCAATGAGGAGAATGTGTTTATAGTAACCAATCGTGAAACAAAAATAGATTATTATATGAATCCATGTTTATTAAAAACAATAGGTAAACATTAAATCTAAAAATGGTAGAAAGAGTAGTTTATTCTAAAAATGGTAGAAAGAGTAGTTTATCTTATGAAACCAAAGCATCAATATCATTTATCTCAATGAGGAGAATGTGTTTATGGTGCCTAATCATGAAGAGAAAATAGATTATTATGTGAACCCATGTTTATCCCAATTGAAAGACAAACTTTGATTCTAAAAACTAGTGGGAAGTCAAGTTTTTCTTATAAAACAAAAGCATCAATTTATTTATCCTAATGAGGAGAATGGATTTGTGGTACCTAATCCTTAAAAAAAAGAAGATTATTATGTGAACCCGTGTTTATCCTAATTAAAAGACAAACTTAAATTCTAAAAATAGTAGAAAGAGAAGTTTTTCTTATGGAACCAAAGCATCAATTCATTTATCCTAATGAGGAGAGTGAATTTATGGTGCCCAATAAAAAAAAGGGATTACTTTATGAATCTATGTTTATCCTAATTGAAAAATTAACTTTAATTCTAAAAATGGTTGAACAAGAAGTTTTTCTTATGAAACCAAAGCTATAATATCATTTATCCTAATGAATATGAAGTGTTTATGGTCCCTAAAAATGAAAAGAACGTAGATTCTTATCTGAATTCGCGTTTGTCCAAATCAATGAATGAATATTAATTTTAAAACTAGTAGAAAGAGAAATTTTTCTTATGAAACCAAAGCATCAATGTCATTTATCCCAATTAGAAGAATGTGTTTATGGTTCCTAATCATGAAAACAAAAGGAGATTTTAGTGAATCCATGTGTATCCTAATTGACAGACAAACTTTAATTCTAAAAAATGGTGGGAAGTGAAGTTTTTCTTATGAAACCAAAGCATCAATTCATTTTTCCCAATGAGGAGAATGAATTTGTGATGCCCAATCATTAAAAGAAAAAAAATTATTATGTGAATCCGTATTCATCCTAACTGAAAGAAAAACTTTAATTCTAAAAATGGTAGCAAGAGAAGTTTTTCTTATGAAACGAAAGCATCAATATCATTTGTCCCAATGAAGAGAATCTGTTTATGGTGCCTAATCATGAAGAGAAAGGAGACTATTACGTGAATTCACGTTTATCCTAATTAACTATTGAACTTTGATTATGAAAAATGGTGAGAAGTGAAGTCTTTCTTTTGAAACCAAAGCATCAATTCATTTATCCCAATGAGGAGAATGAATTTATGGTGTGTTGCTTGATCACTAAAAGAAAGTAGATTGTTATGTGAATCCATGTTTATCTCAATTGAAAGACGAACTTAAATTCTAAATATGGTAGAAAAAAAGTTTTTCTTATGAAATCAAAGCATCAATATCATTTATCCCAATAAGGAGAATGAACCTGTGGTGCTCAATCCTTAAATGAATGGAGATTATTATGTGAATCCACGTTTATCCTAATTGAAAGATGAACTTTAATTTCAAAAATGGTGAAAGAAAAGTTTTTCTTATGAAACCAAAGCTATAATATCGTTTACTCCAATGAGGAGAATGTGTTTATGTTGCCCAATCATGAAAAAAAAGATATTATTATGTAAGTTTGTCCAAATCAATGGACAACATTAATTCTAGAAATGGTACAAAGAAAAGTTTTTCTTATGAAACAAAAGCATCAATATCATTTATCCTAATGAGGATAATCTATTTATGGTGCCTAATCATGAAGAGAAAAAAGATTATTACGTGAATCCATGTTCATCACAATTGACAGACGAACTTTAATTCTAAAAAATGGCGAGAAGTTTTTTTTATGAAACCAAAACATCAATTCATTTATCCTAATGAGGTGAATGAATTTGTGGTGTAGTGCCCAATCACTAAAAGAAAAGAGAATATTATATGAATCCATGTTTATCCTAATTGAAAGAGAAACCTAAATTCTAAATATGGTAAAAAGAAAAGTTTTTTCTTATGAAACCAAAGCTTCAATATCATTTATCCCAATGAGGAGATGTGTTTATGTTGGGCAATCATGAAAAAAATGAGATTATTATATGAATCAATGTTTATCTAAATCAACGGATGGACTTTAATTCTAAAAATGGTAGAAAGAGAATTTTTCCTATGAAACCAAAGAATTAATTTATTATCCCTATTAGAAGAATGAATTTATGGTGCCCAATCATGAAAAGAAAGGAGATTATTATGTGAAGCTATTTTCATCTCAATTTACAAATAAACTTTGATTCTAAAAACTAAGGGAAGTAATGCTTTTCTTATAAAACCAAAGCATCAATTCATTTCTCATAATGAAAAGAATGAATTTGTGGTGCCCAATCATTAAAAAAGAAGAGATTATTATGTGAATCCGTGTTTGTCCAAATTGACAAATGAATATTAATTCTAAAAATGGTAGAAAGAAAAGTTTTTTTTATGAAACAAAAGCATCAATATCATTTATCCCAATAAGGAGAATACGTTTATGGTGCCCAATCTTGAAAATAGAGGAGATTATTATGTGAATCTATGTTTATCCAAATTGACAGATGAACTTTGATTCTAAAACATGGTAAATGAAGTTTTTCTTATGAAACTAAAGCATCAATTCATTTATCCCAATGAGGAGAATGAACTTGTGATGCCCATCCTTAAAAGAAAGGAGATTATTATGTGAATCTATGTTTATTCTAATTGAAAGACAAACTTTAATTCTGAAAATGGTAAAAACTGAAGTTTTTCCTATGGAACCAAAGCTATAATATCATTTATTCAAATAAGGTGAATGCGTCTATTGTGCCCAATCATTAAAAGAAAGTAGATTATTATGTGAATCCATGTTTATCTTAATTGAAAGATGAACTTTAATTCTAAAAATGGTAGAAAGATAAGTTTTTCTTATGAAGCTAAATAAGGAGAATGCGTTTATGCTGCCCAATCATGAAAAGAAAGGAGATTATTATGTGAATCCATGTTTGTTCAAATCGACGTACGAATTTTAATTCTAAAAATAGTTGAAAAAAATTTTCTTATGAAACCAAAATATCAATATCGTTTATCCCAATGAGGAGAATATGTTTATGGTGCCCAATCATGAAATGAAAATAGATTAATATGTGAATCCGTGTTTCTCCAAATCATAGGATGAACATTAATGCCAAAAATGGTGGAAAGAGAAGGCTTTCTGATGAAACGAAAGCATAAATATCATTTATCCCAATAAGAAGAATATGTTTATGGTGCCTAATCATGAAAAGAAAGGAGATTATTATGTTTCTATGTTTGTCCCATTTGACAGACGAACTTTGATTCTAAAACAAGGTGGGAAGTTAAGTTTTTCTTATGAAACCAAAGCATTAATTAATTTATCCCAATAAGGAGAATGAATTTATGGTGCCCAATCATTAAAAGAAAGGAGATTATTATGTGAATCAGTGCTTATCCTAATTAAAAGATAAACTTTAATTTTAAAAAAGGTAGAAAGAGAACTTTTTCTTATGAAACCAAAGCTATAATATCATTTATTCCAATGAGGAGAATGTGATTATGCTGCCCAATCATGAAAATAAAAGAGATTATTATATGAATTGTGTTTGTCCAAATCGATGGATGAACTTTAATTCTAAAAATAGTAGAAAGAGAAGTTTTTTTTTATGAAACCAAAGCATCCATAACTTTTATCCCAATGAGGAGAATGTGTTTATGGTGCCCAACCATGAAAGGAAATGAGATTATTATGTGAATTCGTGTTCGGCCAAATCGACGGATGAACTTTAATTCTAAATATGGTAGAGAAAGAATATTTTCTTATGAAAGCAAAGCGTCAATTTATTTATCCCTATTAGAAGAATGAATTTGTGGTGCCCAATCATGGAAGGAAAAGAGACTATTACGTGAATACATTTTTATTCCAATTGACAGATGAACTTTGGTTCTAAAAGCTAGGGGAAATAATGTTTCTCTTATGAAACCAAAGCAGCAATTCATTTATCCCAATGGGGAGAATGAATTTGTGATGCCTAATCGTAAGAAAAGAGATTGTTATGAGAATCCATGTTTGTCCAAATCGACAAGCAAAGATTAATTCTAAAAACGGTAAAAAGAAAAGTTTTTCTTATGAATCGAAAGGATCAATATCATTTATCCTAATGAGGAGAATATGTTTATGGTGCCCGATCATGAAAAGAAAGAAGATTATTACATGAATCCATGTTTATCCTAGTTGACAGATGAACTTTGATTCTAAAGCATGGTGGGAAGTGAAGTTTTTCTTATGAAACCAAAGCATCAATTAATTTATCCCAATAAGGAGAATGAATTTGTGGAGCCCAATCGTTAAAGAAAAGACATTGTTATGTGAATCCATGTTTATCCAAATCGACGAACGAACATTAGTTTTAAAATGGTAAAAAGAGAAGTTTTTCTTATGAAACAAAACCATCAATACATTCATCCCAATAAGGAGAATATATTTATGGTGCCCAATCATGAAAAGAAAGGAGATTATTACAAAAATCCATGCTTATCCTAATTGATCGATAAACTTTAATTCTAATAAAAAGTAAGAAGTGAAGTTTTTCTTATGAAATCATTCATTTATCCTAATGAGAAGAATGAACTTGTGGTGCTCAATCCTTAGAAGAAAGGAGATTATTATGCCAATCCGTGTTTACCCTAATTGAAAGATGAACTCTAATTCTTAAAATGGTAAAAAAAAGTTTTTCCTATGAAACTAAAGTTATAATATCATTTATTCTGATAAAGTGAATGCATTTATGGTGCCCAATAATTAAAAGAAAAGAGATTATTATGTGAATCCATGTTTATCCTAATTGAAAGATGAACTTTAATTCTAAAAATGGTAGAAAGAGAATTTTTTCTTATGAAGCTAAAACTATAAGATCATTTTTTCAAATGAGGAGAATGTGTTTATGCTGCCCAATCATGAAAAGAAAGGAGATTATTATATAAATCTATATTTGTCCAAATCAATAGATGAACTTTAATTCTAAAAATAATAGAAAGAAATGTTTTTCTTATGAAACAAAGGCATCAATATCATTTATCCCAATAAGGAGAATATCTTTATGGTGCCCAATCATGAAATGAAAGTAGATTAATATGTGAATCCGTGTTTGTCCAAATCGTAGGGTACACATTAATGCTAAAAATGCTGGAAAAATAAGTTTTTCTGATGAAATGAAAGCATCAATATCATTTATCCCAATGAGGAGAACATGTTTATGGTGCCTAATCATGAAAAAAAAAGGAGATTATTACATGAGTCCATGTTTATCCCATTTGATAGATGAACTTTGATTCTAAAACAAGGTGGGAAGTGAAGTTTTTGTTATGAAACCAAAGCATTAATTAATTTATCCCAATGAGTAGAATGAATTTATGGTGCCTAATCATTAAAAGAAAGGAGATTATTATGTGAATCAGTGTTTATCCTAATTGAAGGATGAACTTTAATTCTAAAAAAAGTAGAAAGAGAACTTTTTCTTATGAAACCAAAGCTATGATATCATTTATTCCAATAAGGAGAATGTGTTTATGCTGCCCAATCATGAAAATAAAAGAGATTATTATATGAATCCATGTTTTTCCAAATCGATAGACAAACTTTAATTCTAAAAATGATAGAAAGAGAAGTTTTTCTTATGAAACCAAAGCACCCATAACTTTTATCCCAATGAGGAGAATGTGTTTATGGTACCCAATCATAAAAGGAAATGAGAATATTATGTGAATCCGTGTTCGGCCAAATCAATGGATAAACCTTAATTCTAAATATGGTAAAGAGAGAATATTTTCTTATGCAAGCAAAGCGTCAATTTATTTATCCCTATGAGAAGAATGAATTTATGGTGCCTAATCATGGAAAGAAAGGAGATTATTACGTGAATCCATTTTTATTCAAATCGACAAACAAACTTTGATTCTATAATCTAGAGGAAGTGCTGTTTTTCTTATGAAACCAAACCATCAATTCATTTATCTCAATAGGGAGAATGAATTTGAAGTGCCCAATCATTAAAAGAAAAAAGATTGTTATGAGAATCCGTGTTTGTCTAAATCGACGAATGAACATTAATTCTAAAAACGATAGAAAAAGAAGTTTTTCTTATGAAAAGAAAGCACCAATATCATTTATCCTAATAAGGAGTGTATGTTTATGGTGTCCAATCATGAAAAGAAAGGAAATTATTACATGAGCCCATGTTTATCCCATTTGACAGACGAACTTCGATTCTAAAACAAGCATGAGCCCATGTTTATCCCATTTGATAGACGAACTTCGATTCTAAAACAAGGTGGGAAGTGAAGTTTTTGTTATGAAACCAAAGCATCAATTAATTTATCCTAATGAGTAGAATGAATTTGTGGTGCCTAATCATTAAAAGAAAAGAGATTATTATGTGAATCAGTATTTATCCTAATTGAAAGGTAAACTTTAATTCTAAAAAAGGTAGAAAGAAAACTTTTCCTTATGAAACCAAAGCTATAATATCATTTCTTCCAATGAGGGGAATGTGTTTATGCTGCCCAATCATGAAAATAAAAGAGATTATTATATAAATCCGTGTTTGTCCAAATCGATGGACAAACTTTAATTCTAAAAATGGTAGAAAGAGATGTTTTTCTTATGAAACCAAAGCATCCATAACTTTAATCCCAATGAGGAGAATGTGTTTATGGTGCCCAACCATGAAAAGAAATAAGATTATTATGTGAATTCATGTTTGGCCAAATCAAAGAATGAACTTTAATTCTAAATATGGTAGAGAGAGATTTTTTTTTTATGAAAGCAAAGCATTAATTTATTTATCCCTATGAGAATAATGAATTTGTGGTGCCCAATCATGGAAAGAAAGGAGATTATTACGTGGATCCATTTTTATTCCAATTGGCAAACAAACTTTGATTCTAAAATCTAGGGGGAAGTGATGTTTTTCTTATGAAACCAAAGCATCAATTCATTTATCCCAATACAGAGAATGAATTTGTAGTGCCTAATCATTAAAAGAAAAGAGATTGTTATAAGAATCTGTGTTTGTCCAAATCGATGAACGAACATTAATTTTAAAAATGGTAGAAAGAGAAGTTTTTCTTATGAAATAAAAGCACCAATATCATTTATCCTAATAAGGAGATTATGTTTATGGTGCCCAATCATGAAAAGAAAAGAGATTATTACATGAGTGCACGTTTATCCTATTTGACAAACAAACTTCGATTCTAAAACAAGGTGGGAAGTGAAGTTTTTGTTATGAAACCAAAGCATTAATTAATTTATCCCAATAAGGAGAATGAATTTGTGGTGCCTAATCATTAAAAGAAATGAGATTATTATGTGAATCAATATTTATCCTAATCAAATGACGACCTTTAATTTCAAAAAAGGTAGGAAGAGAACTTTTTCTTATGAAACCAAAGCTATAATATCATTTACTCCAATGAAGAGAATGTGTTTATGCTGCCCAATCATGAAAGTAAAAGAGATTATTTTATGAATTTGGGTTTGTCCAAATCGATGGACGAACTTTAATTTTAAAAATGGTAGAAAGAGAAGTTTTTCTTATGAAAGCAAAGCATCCATAACTTTTATCCCAATGAGGCGAATGTGTTTATGGTACCCAACCATGAAAGAAAATGAGATTATTATGTGAATTCATGTTTGGCCAAATCGACGGATGAACTTTGATTTTAAATATGGTAGACAGAGAATATTTTCTTATGAAAGCAAAGCGTTAATTTATTTATCCCTATGAGAAGAATGAATTTGTGGTGCCCAATCGTGAAAAGAAAGGAGATTATTACATGAACCCATTTTTATTCCAATTGACAGATGAACTTTGATTCTAAAAGCTAGGGGGAAGTGATGTTTTGCTTATGAAACCACAGCATCAATTCATTTATCCCAATGGGGAGAATAAATTTGTGGTGCTTAATCGTTAATAGAAAAAAAGATTGTTATGAGAATTCATGTTTGTCTAAATCGACGAACGAAGATTAATTCTAAAAATAGTAGAAAGCAAAGTTTTTTCTTATGAATCGAAAGAATCAATATCAGTTATCCTAATAAGGAGAATATGTTTATGGTATCCGATCATGAAAAGAAAGAAGATTATTACGTGAATCCATGTTTATCCTAGTTGATAGACGAACCTTGATTCTAAAGCACGGTAGAAAGTGAAGTTTTTCTTATGAAACCAAAGCATCAATTCATTATCCCAATGAGGAGAATGAATTTGTGGTGCCCAATCATTAAAAGAAAAGATATTGTTATGTAAATCTGTGATTGTCCAAATCAATGAATGAACATTAGTTTTAAAAATGATAGAAAAAATTTTTTTTCTTATGAAACAAAACCATCAATATCATTTATCCCAATAAGGAGAATACGTTTATAGTGCTCAATCATGAAAAGAAAGGACATTATTATGTAAATCCATGCTTATCTTAATTGACAGATGAACTTTGATTCTAAGAAATGGTAGGAAGTGATGTTTTTCTTATGGAACAATTCATTTATCCTAATGAGGAGAATGAACTTGTAGCGCTCAGTCCTTTAAAGAAAGGAGATTATTATGTCAATCCATGTTTACCATAATTGAAAGATGAACTCTAATTCTGAAAATGGTAAAAAAAAAAGTTTTTCCTATGAAACCAAAGTTATAATATCATTTATTCTGATAAGGTGAATGCATTTATGGTACCCAATCATTTTAAAAAAAAGAGATTATTATGTGAATCCGTGTTTATCCTAATTGAAAGATGAACTTTAATTTTAAAAATGGTAGAAAGATAATTTTTTCTTATGAAGCCAAAACTATAAGACTATTTTTTCAAACGAGGAGAAAGTGTTTATGCTGGCCAATCATGAAAAGAAAGAAGATTATTATCTAAATCCATATTTGTCCAAATTAACGGATGAATTTTAATTCTAAAAATAGTAAAAAGGGATGTTTTTCTTATGAAACTAAGGCATCAATATCATTTATCCTAATAAGGAGAATATGTTTATGGTACCCAAACCTAAAATGAAAGTAGATTAATATGTGAATCCGTGTTTGCCCAAATGGTAGGAAAAACATTAATGCTAAAAATGCTGGAAAAAGAAGTTTTTCTGATGAAATAAAAGCATTAATATCATTTATCCTAATGTAGACAATATATTTATGGTGCCCAATCATGAAAAGAAAGGAGCATATGTTTATAGTGCCCAACCAGGGCATCAATATCAAGTACCCCAATGTGTAAAATGTATTTATGGTGCCTAATCATAAAAAAAAGAGATTATTTTATGAATCCATGTTTATCTCAATCGACAGACAAACTTTAATTCTAAAACATGGCAGGAAGTGAAGTTTTTCTTATGAAGGAAAAGCATCAATTCATTTATCCTAATGAGGGGAACAAATTTGTGGTGCCTAAATATTAAAAGAAAACAGATTATTATGTGAATCTGCGTCTATCTTATTTGAAAGTTGAACTTTAATTATAAAATTGGTAGAAAGATAAGTTTTTCTTATGAAACCAAAGCATCAAAATCATTTATCGTAATGAGGAGAATGTATTTATGGTTCCAAATAATGAAAACAAACTAGATTATTACATGAATTTGTATTTATCCCAATTGATAAATGAACATAGATTCCAAAAAATGGTGGCAAGTGAATTTTTCTTAAACAATAAAAGCATCAATTCATTTATCCCAATAAGCAGAATGAATTTGTGGTGCCCAATCATTAAAAGAAAGGAGATTCTTATGTGAATACCTATTTATGCCAATTGAAAGATGAATTTTAATTCTAAAGTTTGTAGAAAGAGAAGTTGTTCTTATGAAACAAAAGCACCAATTTATTTATCCTAATGACGAGAATGAATTTATGATGCACAATCATTAAAAGAAAGGAGATTATTATGTGCACAATCATTAAGTGAACCCGTGCTTGTCCCAATTAAAAGATGAACATTAATTCTAAAAATGGTAAAAAGAGAAGTTTATCTTATGAAACTAAAGCATCAATATCATTTATCCCAATTACGAGAATGTATTTGTGGTGCCCAATCATGAAAAAAAAAAAGAGAGATTATTACATGAATCCATATTTATCCTTATTGACAAATGAATTATGATTCCAAAAAATGGTGGGCAGTAAAGTTTTTCTTTTAAGCAAAATCAACTATTCATTTATCCCAATAAGGGGAATGAATTTATCATACCTAGTCATTGAAAGAAAAGAGATTATTATGTGAATTCGAGTTTATCCCAATTGAAAAATGAACTTTGATTCTAAAAAATGATGGGAAGTGAAGTTTTTCTTATGAAAGCAAAGCATCAATTCATTTTTCCCAATGAGGAGAATGAATTTGTGAAGCCCAATCATTAAAAGAGAAAAGAGTATTATGTGAATCCATGTTTATCCCAATTGAAAGATGAACTTTAATCCTAAAAATGGTAGAAAGAGAAGTTTTTCTTATGAAACCAAAGCATTAATACAATTATCCCAATAAGGAGAATGAATTTATGGTGCCCAATCATTAAAATAAAAGAGACTATTATGTGAATCTATGTTTACCCAAATTGAAAAATGAACATTAATTTTAAAAATAATAGAAAGAGAAGTTTTTCTTATGAAACCAAGGCATCAATATCAATTATCCCAACAAGTAAAATATATTTATGGTGCCCAATCATAAAAAAGGAGATTATTATGTAAATTCATATTTATCTTAATCGATAGACAAACTTTGATTCTAAACAGTGGTGGGAAGTGAAGTTTTTCTTCTAAAGACAATTCATTTATCCCAATAAGGGGAACGAATTTCTGGTGCTCAAACATTAAAAGAAAAAAGCTTATTATGTGAATCTGTGTCTATCATATTTGAAAGTTGAACTTCAATTCTAAAATTGGTAGAAAGAGAAGTTTTTCTTATGAAATCAAAGCATCAATATCATTTATCCTATTAAAGAAAATGTATTCATGGTTCCAAATGATGAAAGCAAACTAGATTATTACGTGAATTCATATTTATCCTAATTGATAGATGAACTTTGATTCTAAAAATGGTGGGAAGTAAATTTTTCTTAAGAAATTAAAGCATCAATTCATTTATCCCAATGAGCAGAATGAATTTTGGTGTCCTATCATTAAAAGAAAGAAGATTCTTATATGAATACCTCTTTATGCCAATTGAAAGATGAACTTTAATTCTAAAGTTTGTAGAAAGAGAAGTATTCTTATAAACCAAAAGCATCTATTTATATATCCCAATGATGAGAATAAATTTATGGTGCACAATCATTAAAAGAAATAAGATTATTATGTGAGTTCGCGTTTATCCTAATTAAAGAGGAACTTTAGTTCTAAAAATAGTAGGAAAAGAAGCTTTTCTTATGAAACTAAAGCTTTAATATTGTTTATCCCAATCCGAAGAATATGTTTATCATGTCTAATCAAGAAAAGAAAGTAGATAATTAAGTGAACCCGTGTTAGTCCCAATTAAAAGATGAATATTAATTCTCAAAATGGTGGAAAGAGAAAATTTTCTTATGAAATTAAAGCATCAATATAATTTATCCCAATTAGGAGAATGTATCTATGGTGCCCAATCATGAAAAAAAGGAGATTATTACATGAATTTATGTTTATCCTAATTGATAGACAAATTATGATGCCAAAAAATGGTGGGAAGTGAAGTTTTTCTTATGAAGCAAAAATCGTCAATTCATTTATCCCAATAAGGGGAATGAATTTCTGGTACCTAATCACTAAAAGAAAGGAGATTATTATGTAATTCATGTTTATTGTAATTTAAAAAGGAACTTTGATTCTAAAAAATGATAGGAAGTGAAGTTTTCCTTATGAAACCAAAGAATCAATTCATTTTTCCCAATGAGGAGAATGAATTTTTAAAGCCCAATCATTAAAAGAAAAAAGATTATTATGTGAATCCACATTTAACCCAATTGAAGGTTGAACTTTAATTCTAAAAAAGGTAGGAAGAGAAATTTTTTTTATGAAACCAAAGCATCAATACATTTATCCCAATAAGGAGAATGAATTTATGGTGCCCAATCATTAAAATGAAAGGGACTATTATGTGAATCCGTGTTTATCCAAATTCAAAGACGAACATTAATTCTAAAAATGATAGAAAGAGAAGTTTTTCTTATGAAACTAGGGCATCAATATCAATTATCCTAATGAGTAGAGTGTATTTATGGCACCCAATCATAACAAAGTATATTATTACGTGAATCCATGTTCATCCCAATCGATAGGCAAACTTTTATTCTAAAAAATGGTAGAAAGTGAAGTTTTTCTTATGAAGCAAAAACATCAATTGATTTATCCCAATGAAGGGAAAGAATTTATGGTGCTGAAACATTAAAAGAAAAGAGATTATTATGTGAATCTGTGTCCATCTTATTTGAAAATTGAATGTTAATTCTAAAATTGGTAAAAAGAGAAGCTTTTCTTATGAATCCAAAGCATCAATATCATTTATCCCAATGAGAAGAATGCATTTATGGTTCTAAATAATGAAAACAAACTAGATTATTATGAAATTCATATTTATACCAATTAATAAATAAACTTTGGTTCTAAATAATAGTGGGATTTGAATTTTTCTTAAGAAATCAAAGCATTAATTCATTTATCCCAATAAGCAGAATAGATTTATGGTGCATAATCATTGAAAGAAAGGAGATTCTTATGCGAATACCTATTTATTCTAATTGAAAGATGAGCTTTAATTCTAAAGTTTATAGAAAGAAGAGTTGTTCTTATGAAACAAAAACATCTATTTATTTACCCTAATGATGAGAATGAATTTGTGGTGCACAATCATTAAAAGAAAAGAGATTATTATATGAATATGTGTTTATCCTAATTGAAAGATGAACTTTAGTTCTAAAATTGGTAGAAAGAGAAGTTTTCTTATGAAACTGAAGCTTTAATATTGTTTATCCCAATCTGGAGAATTTGTTTATGGTCTCCAATGAAGAAAAGAAAGTAGATTATTAAGTGAACCCATTTTTGTCAATGGTAGAAAGAGAAGTTTTTCTTATGAAACTAAAGCATCAATATCATTTATCCTAATTAGGCCCAATCATGAAAAAAAAAGAGATTATTACGTGAATCCATGTTCATCCTAATTGACAATGAATTATGATTCCAAAAATTAGTAGGAAGTAAAATTTTTCTTGTGAAGCAAAATCATCAATTCATTTATCCCAATAAGAGGAATGAATTTTTGGTACCCAATCATTGAATAAAAGGAGATTATTATGTGAATTCTTGTTTATGCCAATTGAAAGATGAACTTTGATTCTAAAAACTAATGGGAAGTGAAGTTTTTCTTATGAAACCAAAGCATTAATTCATTTTTCCCAATGAGGAGAATGAATTTGTGAAGCCTAATCATTAAAAGAAAGAAGATTATTATATGAATCCATGTTTATCCTAATTGAAAGATGGACTTCAATTCTAAAAACGATAGAAAGAGAAGTTTTTCTTATGAAACCAAAGCATCAATATCATTTATCCTAATAAGGAGATTGTATATATGGTGCCCAATCATGAAAAAAGGGGATTATTATGTGAATCCACGTTTATCCCAATTGACAGACGAAAATTGATTCTAAAAAATGATGGGAAGTGAAGTTTTTCTTATGAAGCAAAAGCATCAATTCATTTATCCCAATGGGAGATTGAATTTATGGTGCCAAAACATTAAAAGAAAGGAGATTATTATGTGAATCCATGTTTATCCCAATTGAAAGTTGCACTTTAATACTAAAATTGGTAGGAAGAGAAGTTTTTCTAAAGAAACTAATGCAACAATATCATTTATCCAAATGAGGAGAATGTATTTCTGGTTCCTAATAATGAAAATAAAGGAGATTGTTATGTGAATTCATGTTTATCCCAATTGATAGATAACTTTGATTTTAAAAAATGGTGGGAAGTGAG
>JBBYHO010528151.1:0-17005 GCA_038382025.1 Adansonia gregorii | reverse complement strand
GAGCTCAAATCTTCTAATTTTGCAACAAAAATGGCCTTACATTTGTTCCTGAAATGTTCGTGCCTTGTTTTTGAGTCAAAACGTTGAATGGTCTGAGCAACTGGCTATTTCATCATCCTAAAATACTCTGGGGCTATGCAAATGAGTTCGTGTTGCTCATGTTACTCTTTCCCTTCAGTCATGGACGTTTGAATGTCAATGACTTTAGTTTGGACCTATAGACATAGAGAAAATAAGAAATATCCTCTGCTTTGCTTTGTCCCCTACTAGCAGCATCACTGTTACAAATTGAAAAATCACTTTAAAATATTGGATGATTTTTATGAATTTTATAATACTTTTCTCTGAAAGTGTGTCAAAATATCTTTAAAATGTGATCTTGTTCACCCCTAAATCAGTTCGGATAAAATAGTTATGATTTTTCAAACCTAAACTATCCAAAATCCCTAAAATGAACATAGTGCATTATGGTTGGGCCTTTTGGGCCCACTAAAAGATTTTTTAAAATCCATCCAACATTTTTCCTAAAATGTTCATGAAATTCCTTTTCTAGAAAGGTATTATTTGCATTTTTTGATACCAAATGAGTCCAGAATGATTTTTCAAACTTTGACACACTTTGTCCTTTGTTTGCTCTACAAGCAGTGAAATTAATCTGAACTTGAAAATTTATTCCCCTGAAGTAACTTTTTAGGATGTTGAGAATATTTTTAGATTGACTAACATTAAGTTACCTTTCTAATTGTATCTTGTCCACCTTCTAAAGCCTTTAAACTAATTTAGAATAAATTTGGAAAATGGGATGCACGATGCTATCTCCTGTTCTCAGTCACAGTTAAAATTAAGTTATTTTCCCAAATTTCATCTCGAGACAGTCAAATATCTTCGTATCACCCCAATCAAACTCGAGAACATGCTTTGACCTCCCATAAGCTCGTATCAGGGCACAAACATATTTTACATCATTACCACCTTTATTCACAATAATTTTTTTTGCCAAAATTAGTCAAAATGCTCACCTATTTTCTAAATCATGAAGTTTGTCAACTTAATTTTCCAACCCGACTTCTTTAAAAAGAGTCAGATATGTCACTTTTAGGGATACTCCAACCCTGACCTTTTGAAGGAATATTCAAACCCCACTTTTCAAAATTATCAAGATTTCAAAATCTTCCTTCATCAAAATTATTTGCCATTTATCGAGATACTCCAACCCTGATCTTCTAAGGGGATACTCCAATCTCGCTTTCCAAAATTATCAAGATTTAGAAATATTTCTTTGTCAGAATTATTTATCATCCACGATGATACTCTAACCCTATCTTTTCGAAAAGATACTCTAACCCTGTCTTTTAACTACAATTAAATCTTTCTCCTTCCTGGACTTCCATGAACATGACAAACAAACCTTGTTCAATCAAGAAATCTAGATGCATCTAAATAATTATTGATTTTGTTATTCCCATATAATCGATGCCAATTGTGAGATAAATTCCAATAATCCATCCTTTCCTTTATCATTGCTTTGAATGATCCATGTTATGTTACTTCATTTATTACCTTACTAACATGATTTCTTTGTGATGATTATTTGCATTCATGTTTTCCAATCATTTCAAATAAAACTAAAGGTAGTATTCCACATAGATATCTCTCCAGTGCCTATAGTGGAATATTTCATTTTTTAAAGTAAAATCTAGAGGTCATTTTTATTGAAAATCTCTATATTCCCCATCTTTCTACGGTATATTTAAGATTAAGCCTTTTTCATCAAAACTTGGATTTGTATTTCTATAAGATTAATGCATTAAAAGAGGGTTATATCGAAATAGTGATAAGGTAAGATTGATAAAATCAAAATTGAGATAAGATATAGCTAGTAAGGTACTAATTTCAGGCATCGCGAAGAGATTTATACCTTGTCATGCATACCCAACTTCAGAACCCAAATGATGAATCTTTATACTATGTAGACCACGGGATCGATGTTTTAAGTTTCCTAACTCAAAACATAGGTTTTAATAGGCATCCGATCATGATTAGCTTAAAATGTTTGGTGGTGACTACAAGCGATGGCCATTTCATGATGGTTATTCGAGACTAATAAGATGAGCGATTCATCTTATGGTCCCTTTCACTGTGTCATAAGTCGAGAATCTGTACTTTCTCATTCTCATTATGTTGCGAAGGAAAAGTCTCGGTCAATAAGACATTCTTAAGTCAAAAAAATATTTTAAGTTGTATGCACTTATAGATCCATAAAGATCCACCCTGGGGTATATTGAGATAGCTTGGTGACTCCATTGGGGACTGTACAGAGAGTTAGGCTAATAACTAGTCGTGCCTTGCTAGGTTCTCAATTTTTCGATCTTTGGTCATTATTTAACTATGACCCTTTCTTTGTTTTATCAACTAATCTTTTGTTTGACATGATTACCAGGATTGTCTTATTTTTGAATAATCATCAACTTAATAAAATTGGTAATACGAGAGTAAGCAAAAAGGTTTGATCATTTCTCTATTATACATCGTGCACTTGCATATGCATTAAAGTCCTGCCAAACTCCATGGCGTGGTTATAACCCAACCAGTAATAGGAAGTGAGCTATCTACCTTCATGAGTAACCCTCCGCATTGGCATGGCAATAAAGACCTAGATGTAAATTACCTATGTCTCTCATGAGTAACCCTCCTCATTTGCATAAGAAAATACTTCCACTGAATCAAACCCTTTTCGCCAAACCTGCGATGGGCCTATGATCAGGGTGCCTCGGCTGTCCTTACTGGATAGAGGAGTAATTTGGACACCTATTTAGGCATTAATCTAAACCTCATATAGTGAGCCCTACGAGCTAAACCATGTCAAACCATATCGAAATGCTACTAGAATACCTAGAGAATAAGGTCACTTGGGGAACCATTTCTAACTTTTACTCTTAATTACCATAATTATGTAGGTGACAATGAGTATACAATCATCACCCACGTCTACACTTTTATCATTTATCAAGGTACTCTATCGTGTCACCTGAACGATGGCTAACCTTTGTATAAATAAGTGATGACGAGCAAAAACCATCATTCGCAATGTCTTATGCTGTAAGCTGTATTGTTGTCTGAGTCACAACTTAACGCGTATTCATATTAGTGTTGATAAATGAACATTACTACTGCTCGGTTATTTTTCCATCAAAATAAGATGTTGCATCACCTCATGAAGGGCAGATTGCATCTTGATATGTTGAAATGCTGCCCGTTTCTTGTCTCACCACCTTGGTTAAGACATGTCATCAATATTTTGTTATAAGGTTTTTAAGTTCCTTATTTCCTTACATTTGTCTCCTATATGTTCCACTAACTTATTTTCCCTTTATTTGTATTATAGTGCATGCATCATCTCATCATGACTATCATGACTATCATCATTTTAGGATAATTATTCTGGTTCGATGTTTAGCAAGGGGCCTTATTTATGGAGCAACAACTTATCTCCACTATTGAGTCCTTTGAAAATGTTAAAACATGGTCAGAAGGTCGCCAACATCAAGATAAGGACATCCTAAAGGCCTGACTATATCTCAAAAAACTATGACGAAAGCAAGATCAATTTTTGTCAGAATGATTGTCAGGAATTAAAGCACATTTGGGACAACAACACGAAAAAAGCCTTCACTAAAAAGCATGGGGATATAGCCTCTTACTTCAAGTTCAGTTGGATGATGGCTTGCTATGAGCAGTGGCATTGTTTTAGAATCCGAACTACCGATGTTTCACCTTTAACCAATAAGATTTAGTCTTTACCATTGATGAGTACATAGCCTTACCCAACATAGAAAGGGCTAAGTTAGATCGGATTCACTGCAAGGCACTAACACCTCCTCCATTGAAGAAAAGGTTAAGATAAGTTCTTGGAGCCACAGAAGCATGGGTTGATGATCACGTCAAAGTAAAAAAAAGCAATGAATGTATCTCTTGGGCCAGCTTGAAAGAGGCCATGGTAAATCTTTTTGACCAAAAGAAAGTTTAAAATATCTACGCTGTGGCAGTCTACAGGCTTATCATATTCTTGAAGACTTTGGGTTATGTAGAGGTGACAGTTATAGATTTTTTATGTTGCGACATCGACCCTACTTCTGCTATCGTCCTCAAAACCATCTACACCAAAGAACCAATCGAAATTTTTTCTACAAGTCTAGCACTCTATCCACAGTATTAAAGGAAGAATGTTATCAAGATAAAATAGAGAAGTATTGGGTCGAGGAATTACAAAACATTAAGGAGGAAAAATCACATAGAGAGCCTCATGGGTGTTCTTTAAGTCAGTTGTGTACAGATATAGAGAGTACACTTGTGTACCGTTCCTAGGGTTATGAAGAAATACCAATTATGCTCCTCTATTGGTATTGCATCAATTTCAGTGCCAATAATTCATCCCAGTTTTTGAAGACTTGGGGCATTAGGATTTTGAATACAAAGAGCCCAATTATAAAGCAAAAGTCTAGTTAGCTTTCTAAGCTTGAAAGAAGGTTCATTGTATGGAAAGATATTGGAGAGGAGCCTTACCATTCTCGGATATGAAAAATGGAGACTTTGTTGTATGAACAATCCATTACCGCCACCCAACTCTAGGATATTGAAAATCCCAATATAGGAACGGCCTTCTAAAGTTAAGCTATTTAGGAGGGAGTTTAAGTGAGAAAAAACATCATTTGCGATAGAAATCTCTTGACTTAAGAAGAAAAAAGACCAGCTAGAGATGGATATCTATCTTAGGAGCGGTGAAATGGATCGAGTCATTAAAGAAAGGGATCGCTTCAAAGATGACCTCAAGAGCCTATCCAGGGATTATGTGACACTCCAAAAAGCTAATAAGTCTCGATGTATTGGCAAGATATCAGTCGAATGAGAAGTGAAAGTTACCACTCTTAATCGTAAGCTGAATCAACAAAAGAAGGAAGTCAGAACCAGTAAAGAAAAATTCACGAGGGCACGTGCATTTACTTCCACCTTCCAATGAAGGAATCAAAGACTCGAGGCCCAAGTACAAGATCCCAGAGTCGTTAGGGTTGAAAATGAAGCCCTCACTCTTAAAATCCAGCAATTAGAATAGTTTTTTTAAGATCATTAAGGTCGTATCAATGAACTAACAAAGGCTTTCGAGCAATGCGAACTAGATTGGCAAGTGACAATTGGCCAAGCATATATGAACTGCCAAGAACAACATCAGTAGCATACTGAACAAGTTTAGATGGCTTAATGAGAGGCGGATGACATGATTGACATAGCTTGGTCCATAAGGCTAGACACTGTACTTGTTGGAGATCGTGAGCAACAACTTTTGGGTTTTCTTGACTGTGTGATTACACAATCTAATCACGTTAGATACTTTTAGATGTAATCATGTCGTAAAAAAAAAAACCCTTTTGTGACTTTATGAATGATGTTTTGATAAAGTTGTTCTAAGAATCAATTGTCTCTAATGCATATGCACATTTAATTTCACCTATTTTTATTACACTTGTATCAATCATTCATTACATCATAAATACTCATCAATAAATACATTTTTAAATAAAAGTTTAATACAAGAATTGGGCCATAAAAGTGCAAGGGACTCTGAGATCAATCAGGAACACAGAACTTTACATCACGCACCATTACAACATACGACACCATAAGTAAATCATGAAGCTCGTATTATGTGACATGAGCTAATGATTTAGGAATCACATGACCAAATGCTTCGTTAGCAAAGCTAAATGCAAACTCAGATTGCAAGACTTATGGAACTAACGACAGCCTCTATAAAAGAAAAAGGGCAAGCCAGCCCTACTGAAATAAGGAATGATCCTCTTAACATTGAACGTCCCCTTCCCAATAATCCAAAACCCGTCCAAGGGAAATTAGACAAGATTAATGGCCTGCTCCTCCATCTGCCACTTACGCTCTACCAATCATCTACCTAAATCCTATTATGGTAGGTCAATTCATTCTCAGTACTCAAGGGTGAATACAGAGTCTCATCAGCATATTCGATAACCCTTGACCATGAGGAACCAGAGAAAAAAAAAGGTCAAAAGTCCACCATGACTACAAAAGAAATTAGCAAATTGTAACAACTAGAAAAATGCCTTCAAGCTAGCGAAGGGAGTGACAAGTTCGAAGCTCCTAATGCATAATCACTATCTTTGGTGTCCAACCTTGTCATTCCTCTAAAGTTTAAGGTCTTAGAGTTTGAAATGCTTAATGGAACCACTAATCCTTCCTTCCATGTTTGAATGTACTTAGAAAGATGGTTGGGTATGAGAAAAATGAAAAGCTCCTCATCCATTGCTTTTAGCATAGCCTCACTGGGACAGTAGCTTAGTGGTTTATCAAGCTAGACAATGTGAAAATTCAATAATAGGATGATTTGGCTAAGGCATTTCTAAATCAATACCAGCACGTATCACATTAAGCATCGAATTGACTTTCCCTGATGAATTTTGAGAAGCGATCTACTGAAAGTTTGATATAATATGCCTAAAGAGGGAAAGAAAAAATAGCTTTAGTTCAACCTTTCCTTATAGAAAAAGAGATGATAGTCACTTTCATTCTCACCTTATGTGCTTTTTATTAAGAAAAGCTCATAGGAAATGCCATAAAAAAATTTGCAGGCTTGGTTCTCTCTGGAGAAATGATCGATGCTACCATTAAGAGTGGTAGAATGTTTGTTAAGGAAATAGCTGGATCCAATAAGAAGCCTATTGCTAATAAAAAGAAGGAAGAAAAAGCTAATGCCATACACTATGTTGGATTGTCTTAGCCAAGATAGCATCAACCACCAAACCCTCGTTACTCAAGTCCCTACAGCTAATTTATGCCATAACCTATAACCCATCATTTGTAATCCCATCAAACCCACCACCAAGCTGCTCTTCATAAGTTCACCAAAATACCCATCGAACAATTAACAATACACCTAGCAATCGAGGTCTAAATCAACAAAGGTAATAATTTAATCCTATTTTATAACCTATAAGGAGCTATACCAAACTTTGCTCCAAAATCACTTAATGGCTTTTACCTATGTCCCAAAAAAGAAGGCGCCATACCCATAATGGTACAACCCTAATGCCTACTATGAATACCATGTTGGGTTTCAAGGAATGACATTTAGAACTGTATATCTTTCAAGCAAAATTTGCAAAATCTGATTAACTTAAAAGTTTTACAGTTCGAGATGAGCTAGGGACTAAATATTGCTGCCAATCCTTTACCAAACCATACAAAGCCAGTTGCAAACATGATTAACACTGAGAACAAACATGAAGTTAAGACAAGCATAAAGGAAGTAAGGATGCCAATGTCCTTGGTCTGGCAGGCATTGGTTTGGGCAAGATTACTTAATGCAATCAAAAAATCAGTGGACAATCTTAACAACTTCTGTGACTTCCACACTGTTGTAAGGCATACCCTACAAGTATGGAAAAAGTTTGGATCCATGGTTGAAAGAATAATGAATAAAGGCCTAATAGAATTCTATCATGAAATCACACCTATTACTGAATCTATCAACATGATAGAAGATGAAACCATGCGGTCGCCTTATGGAAAAAATTGACCTCTCATTCTTCATGGCAAGTCAAGACTTGAGGTTAGTTTTTTTATGCCTACACTGAATTTAGTTGTTAAGGTACCTAAACCATTCCCGTATAAAAGCAATAAAGCTATCCCATAGAAGTACAAGAATCAAGTAGTGATGATTGGAGAACTAACTCCCGTAACTGCTACAATGGAATTGTCAGGTGTTACTCTCCCTTAGTTTAAGAAAAATAAAAGGTTGATGCATCTCCAAGCATTAATACCATTCAGGCCTAAGCAAAGAATTTCGAGCCTGAGAAAGTCAAGGAAGCAGTAAATGAAAGAGAAGCCACAAAGTTTCTTAAGTTCATCAGCAGAGTGAATACTGCATTGTAGAATAGTTAAGCAAATAACCCATAAAGATTTTTGTGCTATCTCTACTCTTTAATTTAGAGGTTCACCGAAATGCATTACTAATGGTTTTAAGCAAGCATATGTGCCACCAGATGCCTCTATGGAAAAATTGGATCGGCTAGTGAACAACATCATGGTTGATAATTATATCTCTTTCACTGATGATGAGATCCTACACAGAGGCAGAGGCAGTTAAAAGCTCTACATATCACTACCCATTAGGAGGGGCACATTTTGCCCAAATTACTTATAGACAATGGGCCAGCCTTTAATGTCATGCCTATGACTACATTAAGTAAACTCCCTGTTGATCAATCCAACATCAAGAATAGCCATACCATAGTCTAAGCTTTTGATGGAACATGTCATAGAGTAATTGGAAATATCATAATCTAGCTCCAGATAGGCCCATGCACATATGAAGTGGACTTTCAAGTTATGGATATTAATCATTCTTACAACTACCTATTAGGAAGGCCATGGATATACTCTACTAGAGTCATCCCATCCTCTCTCTATCAGAAGCTCAAATTTGTGATAGATGATAAAGTAGTCATCATCAAAGCTAAAAAATAAATGATCACTGCTATTTTCATTGAGGATATCTACATAGAGCCTAATGAAGATGCACTAGATTCATTATTCTAATCTTTCGAGTTCATCAATGCAACATTTATAGGAGAAAAGATTACCAATAGTTAAACCTTACCTATCAAAAAATACCCACTCGGGTTTAAAAATGACCATTAAAAAAGATTTCCATGCTAGAAAAGGGCTTGACAAGAATCTGTAAGGGATGGCTCAAGCACTACAAGTCACCGCTCAAGCCAACAAAAGAGGCTTAGGATTCAAGGCCAATATGCACTCAAGAAAGCAATAAGAAAAAAGGATCTGCAACTAGAAGATGGCACGATCATTGGGTTCAAAGGAGGAATCAAAGTTGATAATGTTCTCGTCTTTCCATGAGATATTTTGTTTGAGTGGACGAATCGGTCCAAGCCAACAAAAAGAGCAAAAGGCTAAAGATGTCTTAGTCATCTTAAATAGAGCACTTAACAACCTCTATTTCTGAAATACCAAGCCATAAAATTCGTTTACTTCTACTAAGACTTGATTTTGATGACAAGGTCATGATGGAAGCCCCTAAATTTTTTTGTCCCTTCCATGTAACGTTAAGAAATTAAAACCTACCTGCCCTCACCCAAAGGCAAATAGGTGTCTTATGTAAGGGGCATTTTTTATCAAACATTATCAATGAAATGACTTTGCATATATCATTCCATATTATATATCACTTTTCAACTTTTTTGTCTCATTACTCTGTTACCTTCATTTTTATCCAAATCCCTTAGTTATCTGCGTGCCTTTTCAATGTTTATTTCTTTACCCTTTTAGGTGTCCTGATGATAGTGATATGGATGTGACTAATGGGTTGCTAAAGATAAATTTTGAGTAGTCAATTTGCACTAGTAAAGTTGATCTTAAAGAAGATTTCAAAGAAAACTCCATACTACTAGACCTTTTACGATTAGTTAAGTAAGAGAAAAAACAGATCATGCCCCATAAAAACCCAACAAAAATAATAAATATGGTACTTAAAAGGATCGAAATGAGGTTAAGATCAAAACTTTAATAAAGTCAACAACTAAAACCAAGTTGATAGAATTACTCCAGTAATATAGGGATGCATTCACTTGGTCATATCAAGACATGCCAAGATTGGACATTGATATAGTGGTCCACAAGCTTTCCATCAAGCTCGGATGCAAACCGATCCAACAAAACTTGAAGAGGATAAAGTTGGAAATGCTTTTAAAAATTAAAAAGAAGTCAATAAGCAGTTTGATGCAAGGCTTACTAGAGTAGCCAAATATCCAGAGTGGGTTGCCAATATAGTCCCAGTCCTAAAGAAAGATGGCAAAATATGAATGTGTATTGATTATCGAGATCTGAATCAAGCTAGTCCCATGGATAACTTCCTGTTACCTTATATCGACTCTTTGATGGACAACGTGGCTAAGAATTCTCTTTTTTCCTTCATGGATGGATTCTTAAACTATAATCAGATCAAGATGGCATTCGAAGATATGGAGAAAACAACTTTCATAACCATGTGGGGGACATTCTGCTATAATGTCATGCCCTTCAAACTAAAAAATGCTAGGGTAACATATCAGTGAGCCATGGTAGTCCTGTTCCAAAACATGATGCACAAAGAAATTGGAGTCTACATTGATGATATGATTGCCAAGTCCATAAAAGTGGATGACCATGTCATAGACCTTCAAAAACTTTTTGAACGGCTACAAAAATTTTAACTCAAACTAAATCCTACCAAATGCATCTTTGAAGTCACTTTTGGCAAGCTTTTAGGCTTTATAGTCAATGAAAAAGGGATTGAAATTGACCCAAACAAAGTCAAAGCCATTCAAGATATGCCACCACTTTAAACCCAAAAGAAAGTGAGAAGGTTTTTAGGGAGACTAAACTATATTGCTAGATTTATATCCCAGCTCACTGACAAATACAACCCTATCCTTTGGCTATTTTGCAAACAAAATCTAGGAGAGTGGAATGAGGCATGTCAATAAGCCTTCATAAAGTCAAATATTATCTATCAAGCCCACCAGTGTTGGAATCGTTGGTGCCTGGTTAACCTTTAATCTTTTACTTGGTAGTCTTCGACAAGTCTATAGTTATTTAGTAGGGCAGCATGATGAGTCAAGAAAAAAAAGAACAAGCAATCCATAACTTAAGCAAAAAGTTCATGGAATATGACCGTAACTACTCCATAATTGAGAAGTTATGCTGTGCTTTGGTATAGACAACCAAGGGACTTAGGCAATACATGTTATACCACACCATATGGTTGATTGCAAGGCTTGATCCTATCAAGTATCTATGCAAAGCCCTTGCACTATCAAGAAGATTGGCTAGATGGTAGGTCCTACTTTCTAAATACGACATTGCCTATGTCAACCAAAAGGCCATCAAGGGCAGTGTGATAGTTAACTTTTTGGCAAGCTAAGTGGTAGATGACTATGAGCCCTTAAATTTTGAATTCCTAGATGAAGATCTAACATGCATTTCTAAAGACAAAGACACCTCTAACCACGATTAATCTTGAAAGATGTAATTTAATGGAGCATTAAATGCTCTAGGACATGGAATTGGGGCAATATTGATGTCACCCGATGGAAGTCATTATCTATTCACAGTAATGCTAAATTTTGATTGCATAAATAATATCACAGAATATGAGGGTTGTGTCATAGGGATTCAAGCAACCATTGAGACAAATGTCAAGACATTATAGCTGTTTAGTGATTTAACCCTAGTTATCTATCAATTGAAAGGGGAATGGAAAATTCTTGATGTCAAGCTAATATAGTATAGGAAGCTAATAGCAGAGCTCAAGAAAGAATTTAATGATATTAGTTTTTGACACTTACCTCCAGAAGAAAACCAAATAGCTAACATTTTGGCTATGTTGTCATCCATGTTTAAAGTCAACCAAGAATAGGACATTGCTTCCGTCTAGATGAGCATCTACACAACTTTGGTTTATTATTATAGTGTCGAAAAAGAGAAGGCTAGCCTATCATGGTACTATGAAATCCTTCGTTACATCAAGGATTAGCAATATCCCAAACATGCAATCGAGACTAATAAAAGGACTATGAGAAGGCTGGCTATAGGATTTGTTCTCAATGGAAAAATCTTATATAGAAAGAGTCACAATCAAGTATTGCTCAGATGTATTGACACTCTTAAAGCCAAAAAGATCCTAGAAGAAATTCATGAAGGGATTTATGGTATGAACGGTAACGGACATCAGATGGCTAAGCAAATCATGAGAGTGGGTTGTTACTGGTTGGCCCTCGAGAGAGACTGCATCAATTATGCTCGTAAATGCCATAAGTGTCAAATCTATGTAGACAAGATCAATGCCTCTCTAGTGCCACTTCATATCATGATGGCCCCATGGCCTTTTTCCATGTGGGGCATAGACATGATTGGGCCAATCACCCCTATAACTTTTAATGGGCATCATTTTTATCTTTATAGTGATCGGCTATTTCACCAATTGGGTAGAGGCTACCTCATATGCTAATGTCACTAGATCGACCATAAATTTGTTAAGTGGGACATCATCCGTAGATATGGCCTCCTAAACCAAATCATCACAGACAATGTAAGCAACTTAAATAATAAAATGATGTAAGCAGTCTGCTCACAGTTTAAGATCCAATGTTATAATTTTGTCTCTTATTACCCAAAGATGAATGGGGCAGTTGAGGCAACCAATAAAAATATAAAAAGAATAATTGAAAAAATGACCGACACTTACAAAGACTGGCATGAAAAGCTATTCTTTGTACTTTATACCTATTGGACCTCAGTTTGCACTTCCACTGGCATTACCCTATTCTCCCTCGTCTATGAGATGGAAGTTGTATTGCCTATTAAAGTTAAGATCTCTTCTCTTAGAGTTTTGATGGAAACCAAACTTGAAAAGGCTGAATGGGTCAAAAACAGATGTATAAAAGATGCATGATCCGAGCCCATGACAAAAAGATGCAACCATGGCAATTTCACCCAGGTAAATTGGTATTGAAGAAAATCCTCCCAATTCACAAAGACAAACGGGGCAAGTGGGCCCCTAATTGGGAATAACCATAAGTCATAAAGCAAGCCTTCTCTGGAAGGGCCTTAATATTGTCAGAAATGGATAGCAATGTCTTGCCCAACCTAGTCAACCTGGATTTCATCAAGAAATATTACATGTAGAGGGTGAAAACTTGAAAAGGCATCCTTTAAAAAAAGAGAAAACAAAAATAAAACAAACATAAAAAAACAAACAACAAAAAAAAAGCAAAAAAATAAAAAATAAAAACAAAAATAAAAAGGGGTCGATGAAAATCCAAAAAGGGCATTTAGGTAGCCAACCCATCTACAGTTGGAAACCCGCAAGGGCGACTTGAGAAGATCAATTTTGATGAGGCATAAACTGAGAGCACCCATAAGACAATGCAAAGCAATCATAGGGATCTTCCAAAGATCAGCTTATACTAGTCATATTTATTATTCGAGAAAGATCTTGAAAAGCACCTAAAAAACATCTATGTTATGATTTTCAGAGGCATCTTTCACCCAAAAGATCATCCTTCTAGGTACCCTATCACTTGTTTGTCTAGAAGATATACCAAGTTATGTCTCTTTGTTGCTATGAATAAATATTGCCTTATTTCTTTTAACCCGTATACAATTCATATTGCACTTGTCATTTAGATGATAAGGTTTCATAATTAACTAAAATATGCATCAGGACATCTCGATATTACATTGAAAGGAAAAGAAAAGCATAGAGAACTCTGCTCATGCACTGATCATCAAGATCATGCACTTTCTGTGTTTAAATACCCGCTTGAAATAACCATACACCAAACCGTTTCTTGCTTTCACAAGCCACATCTCAAGAAAAACAATTTTAGGCTAGCCAAAAATTAACCCACGTGTTCTACCAGAATCCTATCAAAACCAAAGACATTAACCTACTTAGTTGAATTATCTCCAAATTATTGACAATGCCTTCCAATTATTAGGAAAATGGTTAAGCCTCTCCAATCGGGAAATGCAACAATCCAAATTTTTAAGAATAGATTTTTGGTCATATCCTCAGTGGAGCCACGACAACATACAATCTCCAGTGGGATTAAGAAAATTTTCATTTATAGTTGCAGCAAAGATAAATCACCATCTTTATGAGAGTCTGAATGACGTACAAGGAGAGCTATAGCTATCTCCCATATTAGAGTTCACATTATGCAACCATGATAGCATTTCATATCATGCACTCATATTGCAATCATACATCATCATTTTTACAATATCACTTCAAACTAGGTTTGCTAAACCTCTAAGGAATTTTTGGTAAGAACTCTAAGCTTTGTAAACCAAGTGTCATTCAGGTAAGGTCCTTTTCTTCTCATAACCTCATGTCAAAACCCTTTTTATCAAGCAACTACTATCAAAGTATAGTGTTAAGAAATTGTTGTCTAGAAACTATCATAAAAAACTTTTGTCGAGAACATTCATCAGAAGCTTTATCAAGAATTTTATCAAGAACTAGTGCCAAAACCCTTCCATCAAGAAATTTTGTCATGAACTTTTGTTAAGAAAAACTTGTTTTGGAAATTTTATCAAAAACTTTGTCGCCACCATTTCCAAAGCCCATAAGTCAATGGCACCTCTTCAAAGCCCATAATTCAGTGGTACCCTTCAAAGCACATAAGTCATGGCATCTTTTTAAAGCCCATAAGTTAGTGGCACCTTTTTAAAGCACAAAAAGAAGTGGCACTTTTTAAAGCCCATAAGTTAGTGGCACATTTTGTAAAGCCCATAAGTCAGTGGCACCTTTTTCAAAGCCCATATGTCAGTGGCACCTTTTTAAAGCCCACAAGTCAGTGGCAACTTTTTAAAGCCCATAGGTCAGTGGCACGATATTTAAGGCCCATAAGTCAGTGGCACCTTTTTAAAGCCCACAAGGCAGTGGCATCTTTTTTAAAGCCCATAAGTCAGTGACACCTTTTTAAAGCCTACAAGTCAATGGCACCCTATTTAAAGCCCATAAGTTAATAGGTACCTCTTCAAAGCCCACAAACCAGTAGCACCCTTTCTAAAGCCCACAAGTCAATGGCATATTTTTAAAGCCCACAAGTCAGTGGCACCTCAATCAAAGCCTACACAAGTTGGGGACACCTGAGTTAAAGCCTACATAAGCTGGTGGCACCAAGTTTGAGTCAAAGCCCACACAAGCTGGTGGTACCAAGTCTGAGTCAAAGCCCACACGAGCTGGTGGCACCCAAGTTTAAGTCAAAGCCCACATAAGCTGGTGGCACCTAGTCTGAGTCCAAGCCCGCACAAGCTGGCAGCACCAAAGTCAAAGCCCATACAAGCTGGTGGCACCAAGTTTGAGTCAAAACCCATATAGGTTAGTGGCACCAAGTCTAAATCTAAGCTTACATGAGCTGGCAACGCTCAACACAAAGCCCACACGAGTTAGTAGCACCCAAGTTCAAGTCAAAGTCTACACAAGTTGGTGGCACCTATAAAAAAATCCATGATACCCTAAGGAGGTCAAACCTTAGAAAACCTAACACTCTAATGTTCTAAGAAGCGTCATTCCACGTTGAACAAAATAGTGTCTATTCATCTTTATCCTGTTTTTGATTCTCAGCAACGGTCAAAGAAGGGTAGTTGTAGACACCTTATTTTGTTCGAGCTAATTTTTAGCAATATGAAACACGAACATGAGAGAGGGCGATTTTGTTACCTAGTGAAAAAGTATTTTGAGTAGATCAAGAAGGCCTATGGATCATATCAAAGGTAAATTCAAAGTTGTGGCATCAAAAAACATAGTTCAAAGTGTTTAAGGGCAAAAGATATGAGAAAATTCATAAATTTGCTTAAATGTATCTATACAATGCTCTAACATGCCAAAAGTTTGAAATGTCCCCAATTATATCAATGCAATATGAAAATGTATCGATAAAAGAGCTCATGTATCGCCACTAGGCCATGTCAAAGCCAAAACATTTATTTTGTAAAGAAATGTATCGATACAATGGTTCATAGTATTGATACAATGGTTCATAATGTTGAATCATGATGATTATATCGATATAATGTTTATTGTATTAATACACTTAAGGTTTTTAAACTAAATGTATCGATACGTTCTGTAATGTATCGATACATACAACCATTTTTCATGATTCGAGCATTTTTTGCTCCTCCACCATTGATCAAAAAACTCAATTTCAACTTATTTCTTTGCATTAGAAAAAATCAAAACCCATATCAGATTATGAATTTGGACTTTTGAACTAATCAAAACATTTTTTTGAAGTCTAACACATGATCACTCTATTTTTCTATAGTTTATTGACCAAAATCACCATCAGCCACCTTTGTTGCTGGAGAATCATTTTAGCATTTAAACCAACCACCTTATGTCCATCACATTGGCAGCAAGTTGCTCCCTACAACCACTCTATAGCCATCAATCTGACATCACTTTGTCCCCTTGAGAAATGACCAAAAACATATCTAATTTGGCTCTAAATTTTGGTATAAATTGGCCACATATATCTCTGCTAAAAGCACTACAGATTATAACTTATTTTTAGCTTCCAAAAACATATTCCTACATCAAGAAAACCAAAATCCTGTAGCTCTTCATTCACCACCCAAAAATAGCCCTAGAATATTCATTCCCAACCATTACACATTTTAAAAACCTCCTCCATCCATACCAAAACCAAAACCTCATTATTTCTTTCTTTTTCTTGTTTATTAACAACAAGAAAAAGAGGAAAATTTAGGACATCTCTGTTACTCTAACTATGTGGCCAAAAATTAAAGTTTTATTGGTATAACTTCCTACTTTATCACATTTATTTTCTATTTTTTAGCATCTTCATCATTTTACTAAGCTCTCCATATTTTCATCACCCTCTTAGGATTATCATGCATTATTGTGGCTTTTGGTTATGGTAGTTTAGGATTTGGATGCCTCAATGCCCCTTTGAAGTGCAAAATGCCGCATTTCATCCACATTATTTTGATAGCTCTTGCTCATGCATTTTATACTATATCCATGCATCTTGTTATCCTTAATCCATGCATGAATCATTATCCTAACACATTTCAAGCACATTGATACACTAGCTTGCATGAATAATTATCATTTTCAGCATCTAAAACATTTTTTTGTCAAAATGTATAACATTTTCTTTGTCTAGACCATTGGTAAAGTTGGCATCCCCATTCATGTTATATACCATCCCCTTGTATGTTTATTGTCTTTACCTTGTCAAAATGCATGTTTGATGGCTGTCAAAAACTAATTTTCAAAACCTCCCCAAGCCAAGCATGTTAACAACCTTAACCAATAAGGATTAGCATGAACTTAGCATTTTCCTTAAAGTTAGCAAAATATTTTAGGGAAAATTAAGTTTTCTAG
>JBBYHO010528140.1:0-17005 GCA_038382025.1 Adansonia gregorii | reverse complement strand
GTTTATCCCAATTGAAAGATGAACTTCAATTCTAAAAATGGTAATGAGAGAAGTTTTTCTTATGAAACCAAAGCATCGGTATCGTTAATCCCAACGAGGAGAATGTGTTTATGCTACCCAATAATGAAAAGAAACGAGATTATCATGTGAATCTAGGTTTATCCCAATAGAAATATGAACTTAAATTATAACAATGGTAGAAAAAGAAGTTTTTAAAAATCGTAATAAGAGAAGTTTTTCTTATGAAACTAAAGCATTAATATTGTTAATCCCAATGAGTATAATGTGTTTATGATGCCCAATCATGAAGAGAAAGGAGATTATAATGTGAATCCAAGTTTATCGCAATGGAAAGACAAACTTCAATTCTAAAAATGGTTATAAGAGAAGTTTTTCTTATGAAACCAAAGCATCAATGTCTTTGATACCAATGAGGAGAATATGCTAATGGTGCCCAATCACGAAAAGAAAGGAGGAGATTATTTTGTGAATCGAGGTTTATCCCAATAGAAGAATGAACTTAAATTATAAAAATGGTAGAAAGAATACTTTTTGTTATGAAACCAACGCATCAAAATCATTTATCCCATCGAGAAGAATGTGTTTATGATGCCCAATCATGAAAAGAAAAGAGATTATTATGTGAATCCATGTTTATCCTAATGGAAAGACGAACTTTAATTCTAAAAATAGTAATAAGAGAAGTTTTTCTTATGAAAGCAAAGTGTCAATATCGTTAATCCCAACAAGGAGATTGTGTTTGTGATGCCCAATAATAAAAAGAAACAAGATTATTATGTGTAACCTTGTTTATCCCAATTAAAAGATGAACTTTAATTCTAAAAATGGTAATAAGAGAAGTTTTTCTTATGAAACCAAAGCATCAATATCTTTATCCTAAAGAGGAGAATGTGTTTATGATGACCAATCATGAAAAAAAAAGGAGATGATTATGCGAATTTAGGTTTATCCCAATAGAAAGACGAACTTCAATTCTAAAAATAGCAAAAAGAGAGGTTTTTCTTATAAAAGCAAAGCATCAATATCTTTAATCCCAACGAGAAGAATGTGTTTATGATGCCCGATCATGAAAAGAAAGGAGATTATTATGTGAATCTAGGTTTATCCCAATAGAAGGATGAACTTCAATTCTAAAAATAGCAGAAAGAGAGGTTTTTCTTATGAAACCAAAGCATCAATACCGTTAATCCCAATGAGGAGAATATGTCTACGATGCCCAATCATGAAGAGAAAGGAGATTATAATGTGAATCCATGTTTATCCTAATGGAAAGACGGACTTCAATTCTAAAAATGGTAATAAGAGAAGTTTTTCTTATAAAACCAAAGCATCAATATCGTTAATCCCAATGAGGAGAATGTGTTTATGATACCCAATCATGAGGAGAAAGGAGATTATAATGTGAATCCGTGTTTATCCCAATGGAAAGACGAACTTCAATTCTAAAAATGATAATAAGAGAAGTTTTTCTTATGAAACCAAAGCATCGATATCTTTATTCCCAACGAAGAGAATGTGCTTATGGTGCCCAATCATGAAAAGAAATGAGGAGATTATTATGTGAATCTAGGTTTATCCCAACAGAAAGAGGAACTTAAATTATAAAAATGGTAGAAAGAGAAGTTTTTCCTATGAAACCAATGCATCAAAATCATTTATCCCATCAAGAAGAATGTGTTTATGATGCCCAATCACGAAAAAAAAGGAGATTATTATGTGAATCTAGGTTTATCCAAATAGAAAGATGAACTTCAATTTTAAAAATAACAGAAAGAGGGGTTTTTCTTATGAAGGCAAAGCATCATTATCTTTAATCCCAATGAGGAAAATGTGTTATGATGCCCAATAATGAAAAGAAAGCAGATTATTATGTGAACCCATGTTTATCCCAATTGAAAAACAAAATTCAATTCTAAAAATGGTAATAAAGGAAGTTTTTCTTATGAAACCAAAGCATCAATATCGTTAATCTCAAAGAGGAGAATATGTTTATGGTGCCCTATCATGAATAGATAGAAGATTATAATATGAATCCAAGTTTATCCTAATGGAAAGACGAACTTCAATTCTAAAAATAGTAATAAGAGAAGCTTTTCTTATGAAACCAAAGCATCAATATCTTTATCCCAAAGAGGAGAATGTGTTTACGGTGCCCAATCATAAAAAAAAAAAAGAGATTATTATGTGAATCGACGTTTATCCCAATGAAAAGATGAACTTCAATTCTAAAAATAGCAGAAAGAGAGGTTTTTCTTATGAAAGCAAAGCATCAATATGACTTATCCCAATGAGGAGAATGTGTTTATGATGCCCAATAATGAAAAGAAAGGAGACTATAATGTGAATCTATATTTATCCCAAGGAAAAGATGAACTTTAATTTTAAAAATGGTAATAGGAGGAGTCTTTCTTATCAAACTAAAGCATCAATATCGTTAATCCCGACGAGGAGAATGTGTTTATGATGCCTAATAATGAAAAGAACCTAGATTATTATGTGAATCCTTGCTTATCCTAATTGAAAGATGAACTTTAACTCTAAAAATTTTAATAAGAGAAGCTTCTCTTATGAAACCAATGCATCAATGTCTTTATTCCAAAGAGTAGAATGTGTTTATGATGCCCAATTCTAAAAAGAAAAGAGATTATTGTATGAATCCACATTTATCCCAATTGAAAGACGAACTTCAATTCTAAAAGTGGTAATAAGAGAAGTTTTTCTTATGAAACCAAAGCATGAATATCGTTAATCCAAACAAGGAGAATGTCTTTATGATGCCCAATAATGAAAAGAAACGAGATTATTATGTGATTCCTTGTTTATCCCAATTAAAAAACAAACTTTAATTTGAAAAATGGTAATAAGAGATGTTTTTCTTATGAAACCAAGCATCAATATCATTAATCCCAACAAGGAGAATGTGTTTATGATGCCCAATCATGAAGAGAAAGGAGATTATAATGTGAATCCCAGTTTATCGGAATGGAAAGACGAACTTCAATTCTAAAAATGGTAATAAGAGAAATTTTTCTTATGAAACCAAAGCATCAATATTTTTAATCCCAACGAGGAGAATGTGCTTATGGTGCCCAATCATGAAAAGAAATGAGGAGATTATTATGTGAATCTAGGTTTATCCCAATAGAAAGATGAATTTAAATGATAAAAATGGTAGAAAGAGAACTTTTTGTTATGAAACCAACGCATCAAAATCATTTATCCCATCAAGAAGAATGAGTTTATGATGCCCAATCAAAGAAAGGAGATTATTATGTGAATCTAGGTTTATCCTGATAGAAAGATGAACTTCAATTCTAAAAATAGCAGAAGGAGGGGTTTTTCTTATGAAAGCAAAGCATCAATATCTTTAATCCCAATGAGGAGAATTTGTTTATGATGCCCAAAAATGAAAAGAAAGCAGATTATTATGTGAATCCATGTTTATCCCAATTGAAAGATGAACTTCAATTCTAAAAATGGAAATAAAACAAGTTTTTCTTATGAAACCAAAGCATTAATATTGTTAATCCCAATGAGGAGAATGTGTTTGTGATGCCCAATCATGAAGAGAAAGTAAATTATATTGTGACTCCATGTTTATCCTAACGGAAAGACGAACTTCAATTCTAAAAATGGTAATAAGAGAAGTTTTTCTTATGAAACCAAAGCGTCAATATCTTTATCCCAAATAGGAGAATGTGTTTATAATGCCCAATCATGAAAAGAAAGGAGATTATTATGTGAATCGAGGTTTATCCCGATAGAAAGACAAACTTCAATTCTAACAAAAGCAAAATGAGAGGTTTTTCATATGAAAGCAAAGCACCAATATCATTTATCCCAACGTGAAAAATGTGTTTATGATGCCCAATAATGAAAAGAAAGGAGACTATAATGTGAATCTATATTTATCCCAATGGAAAAGCGTACTTCAATTTTAAAAATGGTAATAAGAGAAGTTTTTCTTATGAAACCAAAGCATCAATATCATTAATCCCAACGAGGAGAATGTGTTTATGATGCCCAATCATGAAAAGAACGAAAATTTTTATGTGAATCTAGGTTTATCCCAATAGAAAGACGAACCTCAATTCTAAAAATAGCAAAAAGAGGGGTTTTTCTTATGAACGCAAAGCATCAATATCTTTAATCCCAATGAGGAAAATGTGTTTATGATGCCCAAAAATGAAAAGAAAGCAGATTATTATGTGAATCCATGTTTATCCCAATTGAAAGACAAATTTAAATTCTAAAAATGGCAATAAGAGAAGTTTTTCTTATGAAACCAAAGCATCAATATTGTTAATCCTACTGAGGAGAATGTGTTTGTGATGCCCAATCACGAAGGGAAAGGAGATTATAATATGAATCCATGTTTATCCTAATGGACAGATGAACTTTAATTCTAAAAATGGTAATAAGAGAAGTTTTTCTTATGAAACCAAAGCATCAATATCTTTATCCCAAAGAGGAGAATGTGTTTATGGTGCCCAATCATGAAAAGACATGAGATTATTATGTGAATCGAGGTTTATCCCAATAGAAAGACAAACTTCAATTCTAAAAAAAGCAAAATAAGAGGTTTTTCATATGAAAGCAAAGCACCAATATCATTTATCCCAACGAGGAGAATGTGTTTATGATGCCTAATAATGAAAATAAAGGAGACTATAATGTGAACCCATATTTATCCCAATGGAAAGGCATACTTCAATTTTAAAAATGGTAATAAGAGAAGTTTTTCTTATGAAATCAAAGCATCCATATCATTAATCCCAACAAGGAGAATGTGTTTATGATGCCCAATCATGAAAAGAATGGAGATTATTATGTGAATCTAGGTTTATCCCAATAGAAAGATGAACTTCAATTCTAAAAGTAGCAGAAAGAGAGGTTTTTCTTATAAAAGCAAAGCATCAATATCTTTAATCCCAATGAGGAGAATGTGTTTATGATGCCCAAAAATGAAAGGAAAGCAGATTATTATGTGAATCCATGTTTATCCCAATTGAAAGACGAACTTTAATTCTAAAAATGATAATAAAAAAGGTTTTTCTTATGAAGCCAAAGCATCAATATCGTTAATCCTAATAAGGAGAATGTATTTATGATGACCAATCATGAAGAGAAAGGAAATTAGAATGTGGTAGTAAGAGAGGTTTTTCTTATGAAGCCAAAGCATCAATATCGTTAATCCCAATAAGGAGAATGTGTTTATGATGACCAATCATGAAGAGAAAGGAGATTATAATGTGAATCCTTGTTTATCCCAATGGAAAGACGAACTTCAATTCTAAAAATGGTAATAAGAGAAGTTTTTCTTATGAAACCAAATCATCAATATTTTTATCTCAAAGAGGAGAATGTGTTTATGATGCTCAATCATGAAATTAAAGGAGATTATTATGTGATCCATGTTTATCCCAATTGAAAGATAAACTTCAATTCTGAAAATGGTAGAAAGAGAAGTTTTTTTATGAAGCCAAAGCATCAAAGTCATTTATCCCATCAAGGGAAATGTGTTTATGATGCCCTATCGTGAATAGAAAGAAGATTATAATGTAAATCCATGTTTATCCCAATGGAAAGACGAACTTCAATTCTAAAAATGATAATAAGAGAAGTTTTTCTTATGAAACCAAATCATCAATATCGTTAATCCAAACGAGGAGAATGTGTTTGTGATGCCTAATCATGAAGAGAAAGGGGATTATAATGTGAATCCAGGTTTAACCCAAACGAAAGATGAACTTCAATTATAAAAATGGCAATAAGAGAAATTTTTCTTACAAAACCAAAGCACCAATATCTTTATCTCCAATAGGGGAATGTGTTTATGATGCCCAATCATGAAAAAAAGGAGATTATTATGTGAATCTAGGTTTTTACCAATAGAATTACGAACTTCAATTCTAAAAATAGTAGAAAGAGCAGTTTTTCTTAAGAAAGCAAAGCATCAATATCGTTAATCCAACGAGAAAAATGTGTTTATGATGCCTTGTCATGAAGAGAAAAGAGATTACAATGTGAATACAAGTTTATCGCAATACAAAGACGAACTTCAATTCTGAAAATGGTAGTAAGAGAAGTTTTCCTTATAAAGCCAAAGTATCAATATCTTTAATCTCAACGAGGAGAATGTGATTATGGTGCCCAATCATGAAAAGAAAGGAGGAGATTATTATGTAAATCTAGGTTTATCCTAATAGAAAGATGAACTTAAATTATAAAAATGTAGAAAGAGAAGTTTTTGTTATGAAACCAACGCATCAAAATCATTTATCCCATCAAGAAGAATGTGTTTATGATGCCCAATCATGAAAAGAAAGGAGATTATTCTGTGAATCTAGGTTTATCCAAATAGAAAGACGCACTTTAATTCTAAAAATACTAGAAAGAGGGGTTTTTCTTATGAAAGCAAAGCACCAATATCTTTAATCCCAATGAGGAGAATGTGTTTATGATGCCCAGTAGTGAAAAGAAAGTAGATTATTATGTGAATCCATGTTTATCGCAATTGAAAGATGAACTTCAATTCTAAAAATGGTAATAAGAAAAGTTTTTCTTATGAAACCACAGCATCAATATCGTTAATCCGAATGAAAAGAATGTGTTTATGATGCCTAATAATTAAAAGAAATGAGATTATAATGTGAATCCATGTTTATCCTAATTGAAAGACGAACTTCAATTTTAAAAATGGTAATAAGAGAAGTTTTTCTTATGAAACTAAATCATCAATATCTTTATCCCAAAAAGGAGAATGTGTTTATGATGCCCAATCATGAAAAGAAAGGAGATTGTTGAGTGAATCTGTGTTTATCCCAATTGAAAGATGAACTTTTATTCTAAACATGTTAATAAAAGTAGTTTTTCTTATGAAACCAATGTATCAATATCTTTATCCCAAAAAGTACAATGTGTTTATGATGCCCAATCATGAAAAGAAAGGAGATTCTTATGTGAATCCATGTTTATCCTAATTGAAAGATGAACTTCAATATTAAAAATGGTAATAAGAGAAGTTTTTCTTATGAAACCAAGCATCAATATCGTTAATCCCAATGAGAAGAATGTGTTTATGTTGCCCAATCATGAAGAGAAAGAGGATTATATTGTGAATCTAAGTTTATCGCTATGGAAAGACGGACTTTAATTCTAAAAATGGTAACAAGAGAAGTTTTTCTTATGAAACCAAAGCATCAATATCTTTAATCCCAAGGATGAGAATGTGCCTATGGTGCCCAATCATGAAAAGAAAAGAAGAGATATTATGTGAATCTAGGTTTATCCCAATAGAAAGATGAACTTAAATTATAAAAATAGTAGAAAGAGAAGTTTTTGTTATGAAACCAACGCATCAAAATCGTTTATCCCATCAAGAAGAATGTGTTTATGATGCCCAATCATGAAAAGAAAGGAGATTATTATGTGAATCTAGGTTTATCCTAGTAGAAAGACAAAATTCAATTCTAAAAATAGCAGAAAGAAAGGTTTTTCTTATGAAAGCAAAGCATCAATATCTTTAATCCAAACGAGGAGAATGTGTTTATGATGCCCAATAATGAAAATAAAGCAGATTATTATGTGAATCCATGTTTATCCCAATTGAAAGATGAACTTCAAGTCTAAAAATGGTAATAAGAGAAGTTTTTCTTATGAAACCAATGCATCAATATCTTTATCCTAAAGAGTACAATGTGTTTATGATGCCTAATCATGAAACGAAGGAGATTCTTATGTGAATCCATGTTTATCTCAATTGAAAGATGAACTTCAATTCTAAATATGGTAATAAGAGAAGTTTTTCTTATGAAACCAAGCATCAATATCGTTAATCCCAACAAGGAGAATATGTTTATGATGCCCAATCATGAGGAGAAAGGAGATTATAATATGAATCCAAGTTTATCGGTATGGAAAGATGAACTTCAATTCTAAAAATGGTAACAAGAGAAGTTTTTCTTATGAAACCAAAGCATCAATATCTTTAATCCAAACGAAAAGAATGTGCTTATTGTGCCCAATCATAAAAAGAAACAAGGAGATTATTATGTGAATCTAGGCTTATCCCAATAGAAAAATGAACTTAAATTATAAAAATGGTAGAAAGAGAGGTTTTTGTTATGAATCCAACGCATCAAAATCATTTATCCCATCAAGAAAAATGTGTCTATGATGCCCAATCATGAAAAGAAAGAAGATTATTAAGTGAATCTAGGTTTATCCCAATAGAAAGACAAACTTCAATTCCAAAAATAGCAGAAAGAGAGGTTTTTCTTATGAAAGCAAAGCATCAATATCTTTAATCCCAACGAGGAGAATGTGTTTATGATTCCCAATAATGGCAAGAAAGTAGATTATTATGTGAATCCATGTTTATCCCAATTGAAAGAAGAACTTTAATTCTAAAAATGGTAATAAGAAAAGTTTTTCTTATGAAACCATTGCATTAATATCTTTATCTCAAAGAGTAGAATGTGTTTTTGAAGCCTAATCATGAAAAGAAAGGAGATTATTAGGCGAATCTATGTTTATCTCAATTGAAAGATGAACTTCAACCCTAAAAATGGTAAAAAAATGTTTTTCTTATAAACCAAAGCATCAATATCGTTAATCCCAATGAAGAGAATGTGTTTATGATGCCTAATAATGAAAAGAAACGAGATTATTATGTGAATCCTTGTTTATCCCAATTGAAAGGCGAATTTCAACCCTAAAAATGGTAATAAGAGAAGTTTTTCTTATGAAACCAATGCATTAATATCTTTATCCCAAAGAGTACAAAGTGTTTATGATGCCCCATCATGAAAAGAAACGAGATTCTTACGTGAATCCATATTTATCCCAATTGAATGACAAACATCAATTTTAAAAATGTTAACAAGAGAATTTTTTCTTATAAAACCAAAGCATCGATATCGTTAATCCCAATGGGGAGAATGTACTTATGATGCCCAATGATGAAAAGAATGGAGACTATAATGTGAGTCCATGTTTATCCTAATGGAAAGACGAACTTCAATTTTAAAAATGGTAACAAGAGAAGTTTTTCTTATGAAATCAAAGCATCAATATCGTTAATCAAAATGAGGAGAATGTGTTTATGATGCCCAATAATGAAAAGAAATGAGATTATTATGTGAACCCTTATTTATCCCAATTGAAAGATGAACTTTAACTCAAAAAATGGTAGAAAGAAAAGTTTTTCTTATGAAACCAATGCATCAATATCATTAATCCTAATGAGGAAAAAGTGTTTATGATGCCCAATCATGAAAAGAAAGGAGATTATAATGTGAATCCATGTTTATCCCAATGGAAAGATGAACTTTAATTCTAAAAATAGTAATAAGAGAAGTTTTTTTTATGAAACCAAAGTGTCAATATCGTTAATCCCAATGGGGAGAATGTGTTTATGATGCCCAATAATGTAAAGAAAGGAGATTATTATGTGAACGCTTGTTTATCCCAATTGAAAGACGAACTTCAACAATAAAAATGGTAATAAGAGAAGTTTTTCTTATGAAACCAACGCATCAATATCTTTATCCCAAAGAGTAGAATGTGTTTATGATGCCCAATCATGAAAAGAAAGGAGATTATTAGGTGAATCTATGCTCAACCCAATTGAAAGACGAAGTTCAATTCTAAAAATGGTAATAAGAAAAGTTTTTCTTATGAAATCAACTCATCAATATCGTTAATCCCAACAAGGTAAATGTGTTATGATGCCCAATCATGAAGGGAAGGTGGATTATAATGTGAATCCACGTTTATCCCAATAGAAAGATGAACTTCAATTCTAAAAATGGCAATAAGAGATGTTTTTCTTACGAAACCAAAGCATCAATATCTTTATCCCAAAGAGGAGAATGTGTTTATGATGCCCAATCATGAAAAGAAAGGAGATTATTAAGTGAATCTAGGTTTATCCTAATAGAAAGATGAACTTTAATTCTAAAAATAGCAAAAAAAGAGGTTTTTCTTATGAAAGCAAAGCATCAATATCTTTAATCCCAATGAGGAGAATGTGTTTACGATGCCTACTAATGAAAAGAAAGATGATTATTATGTGAATCCATGTTTATCCCAATTGAAAGACAAACTTTAATTCTCAAAATGGTAATAAAAAAAGTTTTTCTGATGAAACCAAAGCATTAATATCGTCAATCCTAATAAGGAGAATGTGTTTATGATGCCCAATCATGTGTAGAAAGGAGATTATTATGTGAATCTAGGTTTATCCTAATAGAAAGACGAACTTCAATTCTAAAAATAGTAGAAAGAGAGGTTTTTCTTATGAAAGCAAAGCATCAATATTTTTAATCCCAACGACAAGAATATGTTTATGATGCCAATAATGAAAAGAATTGAGATTTTTATACGAATCCATGTTTATCCCAATTGAAAGATGAACTTCAATTCTAACAATGGTAATAAGAGAAGTTTTTCTTACGAAACCAAAGCATCAATATCGTTAATGCCAACGAGGAGAACGTGTTTATGATGCCCAATCATGAAAAGAAAGGAGATTATTATGTGAATCTAGGTTTATCCCAATAGAAATACGAACTTCAATTCTAAAAATAACAGAAAAAGAGGTTTTTCTTATCAAAGCAAAGCATCAATATCTTTAATCCCAACGACGAGAATGTGTTTATGATGCCCAATAAAAAAAAAATTAAGATTATTATGTAAATCCATGTTTATCCCAACTGAAAGATGAACTTCAATTCTAAAATGGTAATGAGAAAAGTTTTTTGTATGAAACCAAAGCATCAATATCATTAATCCCAACGAGGAAAATGTGTTTGTGATGCCCAATCATGAAGAGAAAAGAGATTCTAATGTGAATTTATGTTTATCCCAATGGAAAAATGAGCTTCAATTCTAAAAATGGTAATAAGAGAAGTTTTTTCCTATGAAACCAAAAAATCAATATCTTTATCCCAAAGGGGAGAACTTGTTTATGATGCCCAATCATAAAAAGAAAGGAGATTATTATGTGAATCCATGTTTATCCCAACTGAAAGATGAACTTTAATTTTGAAAATGGTAGAAAGAGATTTTTTTTTATGAAACCAAAGCATCAAAATCATTTATCCTATTGAAGAGAATGTGTTTATGATGCCCAATCATGAGTAGAAAGGAGATTATTATGTGAATCCATTTTATCCTAATTGAAAGACGAACTTCAATTCTAAAAATGGTAATAAGACAAGTTTTTCTTGTGAAGCCAAAGCATCATTATCATAAATCCCAATGAGGAGAATTTGTTTATGATGCCCAATAATGACGAGAAAGGAGATTATAATGTGAAGCTATGTTTATCCCAATGGAAAGACGAACTTCGGTTCTAAAAACGGCAACAAAAGAAGTTTTTCTTAGGAAACCAAACCATCAATATCATTAATCCCAATAAGAGGAATGTGTTTATGATGCCCAATCATGAAAAAAAAATAAGATTATTATGTGAATCCTTGTTTTTCCCAATTGAAAGATGAACTTCAATTCTAAAAATGGTAATAAGAGAAGCTTTTCTTATGAAGCCAAAGCATTAATATCTTTATCCTAAAGAGGAGAATATGTTTATGGTGCCCAATCATAAAATGAAAGGAGATTATTATGTGAATCGAGGTTTATCCTAATAGAAAAGCGAACTTCAATTCTAAAAATAGAAGAACGATAGGTTTTTCTTATGAAAGCAAAACATCAATAGGATTTATCCCAATGAGGAGAATGTATTTATGATGCCCAATAATGAGAAGAAAAGAGATTATAATGTGAATCCATGTTTATCCCAATGAAAGACGAACTTCAATTCTAAAAATAGTTATAAGAGAAGTATTTTTTATGAAACCAAAGCATCAATATCGTTAATCCCAATGAGGAGAATGTGTTTATCATGCCCAATAATGAAAAGAAATGAGATTATAATATGAATTCATGTTTACCCTAATAGAAAGATGAACTTCAATTCTAAAATTGGTAATAAGAGAAGTTTTTCTTCTGAAACCAAATCATCAATATCTTTATCCCAAAGAGGAGAATGTGTTTATGATGCCCAATCATGAAAAGAAATGAGATTATTACGTGAATCCATGTTTATCCCAATTGAAAGATAAACTTCAATTCTAAAAATGGTAATAAGAGATGTTTTTCTTATGGAACGAAAGCATCAACATCATTAATCCAAACGAGGAGAATGTGTTTATGACACCCAATAAAGAAAAAAACAAGATTATAATGTGAATCTATGTTTACCCCATTGGAGAGATGAACTTCAATTCTAAAAATGGTAAAAAGATATGTTTTTGTTATGAAACAAAAGCATCAACATCGTTAATCCAAATAAGGAGAAAGTGTTTATGATGCCCAATAATGAAAAGAAATGAGATTATTATGTGAATCCATGTTTATCCTCATTGAAAAGTGAACTTCAATTCTAAAATGGTAGTAAGAGAAGTTTTTCTTATGAACCAAATCATCAATATCTTTATCCCAAAGAGGAGAATGTGTTTATGATGCCCAATCATGAAAAGAAAGGGGATTATAATGTGAATCCATGCTTATCCCAAAGGAAAAATGAACTTCAATTCTGAAAATGGCAGTAAGAGAAGTTTTTCTTACAAAACCAAAGCATCAATATCTTTATCCCAAAGAGGAGAATGTGTTTATGATGCCTAATCATGAAAAGAAAGGAGATTATTATGTGAATCTAAGTTTATCCCAATAGAAAGACAAACTTTAATTCTAGAAAAAACAGAAAATGAGGTTTTTTTTAATGAAAGCAAAGCATCAATATCTTTAATCCTAACGAGAAGAATGTGTTTATGATGCCCAATAATGAAAAAAATTAGATTATTAAGTGAATCCATACTTATCCCAATTGAAAGATGAACTTTAATTCAAAAAATGGCAATAAAAGAAGTTTTTCTTATGAAACCAAAGCATCAAAATCATTAATCTCAAAGATGAGAATGTGTTTATGATGCCCAATAATGAAAAGAAACAAGATTATTATGTGAATCCATGTTTATCTTAATTGAAACGCGAACTTTAATTCTAAAAATGATAATAAGAGAAGTCTTTCTAATGAAGCCAAATCATCAATATCTTTATCCCAAAGAGGAGAATGTGTTTATGACGCCCAATCATGAAAAAAAAAAAGATTGTTATGTGAATCCATATTTATCCTAATTGAAAGACAAACTTGAATTCTAAAAATGGTAATAATAGAAGTTTTTCTTACAAAACCAATGCTTCAATATCTTTATCCGAAAGAGTAGAATGTGTTTATAATGCCCAATCATGAAAAGAAATGAGATTATTATGTGAATCCATGTTTATCCTAATTGAAAAATGAACTTTAATTTTTAAAATGGTAATAAGAGAAGTCTTTTTTATGCAACCAAATTATCAATATCCTTATCCCAAACAGGAGAATGTGTTTTTGATGCCCAATCACGAAAAGAAAGGAGATTATTATGTAAGTCCATATTTATCGCAATTAAAAGACAAACTTCAATTCCAAAAAGGGTAATAAGAGAAGTTTTTCTTACGAAACCAATGCATCAATATCTTTATCCCAAAGAGTAGAATGTGTTTATGATGCCCAATCATGAAAAGAAATGAGATTATTATGTGAATCCATGTTTATCCTAACTAAAGGATGAACTTCAATTCTAAAAATGATATTAAGAGAAGTTTTTCTTATGAAACCAAAGCGTCAACATCGTCAATCTAAACGAGTAGAATGTGCTTATGATGCCCAATAATGAAAAGAAACGAGCTTATAATGTGAATCCATGTTTATCCTAATCGAATGATGAACTTTAATTCTAAAAATGGTAATAAGAGAAGTTTTTCTTATGAAACCAAATTATCAATATCTTTATCCCAAAGAGGAGAACGTGTTTATGATGCCCAATCATGAAAAGAAAGGAGATTATTACGTGAATCCATGTTTACCCCAATTGAAAGATGAACTTCAACTTTAAAAATAGTAATAAGAGAAGTTTTTCTTCTGAAGCCAAAGCATCAATATCGTTAATCCCAACGAGTAGAATGTGTTTATGATGCCTAAAAATGAGAAGAAGCGAGATTATTATGTGAATCCTTGTTTATCCTAACGGAAAGACGAAGTTCAATTCTAAAAATGGTAATAAGAGAAGTTTTTCTTACGAAACCAAAGTATCAACATCATTAATTGAAATGAGGAGAACGTGTTTATGACGCACAATAATGAAAAGAAATGAGATTATAATGTGAATCCATGTTTATCCTAATTGAAAGATGAACCTCAATTCTAAAAATGATAATAAGAGAAGTTTTTCTCATGAAACCAAATCATCAATATCTTTATCCCAAAGAGGAGAATGGGTTTATGATGCCCAATCATAAAAAAAAAGAAGAGATTATTATATGAATCCATGTTTATCCCAATTGAAAGACGAACTTTAATTCTAAAAATGGTAATAAAAAAAGTTTTTCTTATGAAACCAAAGCATCAATATTGTGAATCCAAACGAGGAGAATGTGTTTATGATGCCCAACAATGAAAAAAATGACATTATAAGGTGAATCCATGTTTACCGTAATTGAAAGATGAACTTTAATTCTAAAAATGGCAATAAGAGAAGTTTTTCTTATGAAATCGAAGCATCAATATCGTTAATCCCAATAAGGGGAATGTGTTTATGATGCCCAATAATTAAAAGAAATGAGATTATTATGTGAATCCTTGTTTATCCCAATTGAAAGGCAAACTTCAATTCTAAAAATGTTAATAAGAGAAGTTTTTCTTATGAAACCAAAGCATCAACATCATTAATCTAAACGAGGAGAATGTGTTTATGATGCCCAATAATGAAATGAAACGAGATTATAATGTGAATCGATGTTCATCCTAATTGAAAAACGAACTTTAATTCTAAAAATGGTAACAAGAGAAGTTTTTCTCCGAAACCAAATCATCAATATCTTTATCTCAAAGAGGAGAATGTGTTTATGATGCCCAATCATGTAAAGAAAAGAGATTATTATGTGAATCCATGTTTATCCTAATCGAAAGATAAACTTCGATTCAAAAAATTGTAATAAGAGAATTTTTACTTATTAAACCAAAGTATCAAAATCGTTAATCCCAATGAGGAGAATGTGTTTATGATGCCCAATAATGAAAAAAACGAGATTATTATGTGAATCCTTATTTATCCCAATTGAAAGACGAACTTTATTTCTAAAAATGGTAATAAGAGAAGTTTTTCTTATGAAACCAAAGCATCAATATCATTAATCCAAACGAGGAGAATGTGTATGATGCCCAATAATAAAAAAAACAGGATTATAATGTGAATCCATGTTTATCCATGTTGAAAGATGAACTTCAATTCTAAAAATGGTAAGAAGAGAAGTTTTTCTTATAAAACCAAATCGTCAATATCTTTATCCCAAAGAGGACAAAGTGTTTATGGTGCCCAATCATGAAATGAAAGGAGATTATTATGTGAATCTATGTTTATCCCAATTGAAAGACGAACTTCAATTCTAAAAATGGTAATAAGTGAAGTTTTTCTTATGAGACCAAAGCATCAATATCATTAATCCCAACCAGGAGAATGTGTTTATGATGCCCAATAAAGAAAAGAAAGGAGATTATTATGAGAATCCATGTTTTTCCCAATTAAAGACGAACTTAATTCTAAAAATGGTAATAAGAGAAATTTTTCCTATGAAACCAAAACATCAATATCTTTATCCTAAAGTGGAGAATGTGTTAATGATGCCTAATCATGAGAATAAAGGAGATTATTATGTGAATCCTTACTTATCCTAGTTGAAAGACAAACTTTTGTTTAAAAAATGGTAATAAGAGAAGTTTTTCTTGTGAAACCAAAGCATCAATATCATTAATCCCAATGAGGACAATGTCTTTATGACACCTAATAATGAAAAAAACAAGATTGTTATGTGAATCCATGTTTATCCCAATTGAAAAGCGAACTTCAATTCTAAAAATGGCAATAAGAGAAGTTTTTCTTATGAAACCAAAGCATCAATATCTTTATCCCAAAGAGGAGAATGTGTTTATGATGCCCAATCATGAAAAGAAATGAGATTATTATGTGAATCTAAGTTTATCCCAATAGAAAGACAAACTACAATTCCAAAAAAAGCAAAAAGAGAGGTTTTTTGTATTAAAGCAAAGCATCAATATCTTTAATCCCAACGAAGAGAATGTGTTTATGATGCCTAATAATAATAAAAAAAAGCAGATTATTATGTGAATCCATGTCTATCCCAACTGAAAAAAGAACTTCAATTATAAAAATGGTAATTAAAAAAGTTTTTCTTATGAAACCAAAGCATCAATATCGTTAATCCCAGTGAGGAGAATGTGTTTATGATGCCCAATCATGAAAAGAAAGGAGATTATTATGTGAATGCATGTTTATCCAAATTGAAAGATGGACTTCAATTCTAGAAATGGTAATAAGAGAAGTTTTTCTTATGAAACCAAAGCATCATCATCGTTAATCCAAATGAGAAAAATGTGTTTATGATGCCCAAAAATGAAAAGAAACGAGATTATAATGTGAATCCTTATTTATCCCATGGAAAGACGAACTTTAATTCTAAAAATGGCAATAAGAGAAGTTTTTCTTATAAAACCAAAGCATCAACATCGTTAATCCAAACAAGAAGAATGTGTTTATGATGCCTAATAATGAAAAAAATGAGATTATAATGTGAATCCATGTTTATCCCAATTAAAAGACGAACTTCAATTCTAAAAATGGTAATAGGAGAAGGTTTTTCTTTGAAACCAAATCATCAATATCCTTATCCCAAAGAGGAGAATGTGTTTATGATGCCTAATAACGAAAAGAAAGGAGATTACTATATGAATCCATGTTTATCCCAATTGAAAGACGAACTTCAATTCTAAAAATGGTAATAAGAGAAGTTTTTCTTATGA
>JBBYHO010528090.1:0-17016 GCA_038382025.1 Adansonia gregorii | reverse complement strand
TGAATGATTGATGCAAGTGTAATGAAAAATGGTGAAATTAAATATGCATATGCATTGGAGATAATTGATTCTTGGAATAGCTTTGTCAATAACATCGTTATTGAGTCATAAAAGGGTTTTTGTTTTATAGCATTATTATACCTAAAAGTATCTAACGTGACTACATTCTATAATCACACGATCAAGAAAACCCAAAAGTCATTGCTCATGATCTCCAATAGGTACGATGTCTCACCTTATGGACTGAGCTGCTTCAATCACATCATTTCTCCTCTCGTTGAGCCATCTGAACTTGTTCAGTGAGGTGCTAATGTTGTTCTTAGTAGTTCAAACGTGCTTGGTCAATTGTTGCTTGCTAATCTAGCTCGCGTTGCTTGGAAGCCCTTGTTAGTTCATTGATATGACCTTGATAATCCTGAAGAGACTGTTCTAACTCCTAGATTCTATGAATGATGGCTTCATTTTCAACCCCAGTGGCTCTCGCTTATCACATTTAGGCCTTGAGTCTTTGATTCCTTTATTGGTAGGTGGAAGTAAGAGCACGTGCCCTCATGAACTTTTCTTTACTAGCTCTGACTTCATCCTTTTGTTGATTCAACTCCTGGTTGAGAGTGGCAACTTTTGCTTCCCATTCGACTGATGTCTTGCCAATATGTCGGGACTTGTTAGCTTTTTAGAATGTTACAGAATCCTTGGTTTGGCTCTCCAGGTCATCTTGGAAGTGATCCCTTTCTTTAATAACTCGATCCATTTAACCGCTCCTAAGATATATATCCATCTCTAGCTAGCCCTTTTCCTCCTTAAGTCGAGAGATTTCTATAGCAAAGGATGCCTTTCTCGCTCAAACTCCCTCCTAAGTAGCTCGATCACAAAAGGTGGTTCCTCTATTGGGATTTATAGGATCCCAGAGTTAGGTGGTGGCAATTGATCGTTGATATGGCAAAGTCTCCATTCTTCGTATCCAGGCGTGGTGGTGCTTCCTTTCCAGTACCTTTCCATATAATGGATCTTCTTCCAAGCTTGGAGAGGTAACTGGACTTTTATTTTATAATTGGGCTCTTCGTATTCAAAATCCTAATATCCCAAGTCTTCGAAGAACAGGATGAATTACTAGCACTGAAACTGACGCAATACCAATAGAGGAGCATAAATAGCATTTCCCCATAATCCTAGGAGTGTTACACAAGTGTAGTCTCCATATCTATACACAATCGACTAAGGGAATACCCACGGGGCTCTCCATGTGATTTCTTCCTTCTTAATGTTTTGTAATTCCTCGACCTAGTGCTTTTATGTCTTATCTTGATGACATTCTTCATCTAATGTCAGGGAAAGAGGATGAATCTTGAAAAAGAAATTTTGGCTGACTCTCTCTTTCCTAGCACAGATATGGCTTAGGAGCCATATCTGGAGCAATGGGGCATACCCAATAAACCTTCCTGTTCCCATTTTTTTACAAAAGCTGAAGGCGTGGATGGTTTCGGTGATAATGGTAAAGTAGGGTTGATGTTGCAACATAAGTGAGAAAGAAATCTATGACTACATAGCCTAAAGTTTTTGGGAATATAATGAGCCCATAAATTGCCAAAGTGTAGACATCTTGAGCTTTCTTTTGATCAGAAAGATTTACCATGCCCTTTTTCAAGTTGGCCCAAGAAATGCATTTGTTGCTCCCTTTTACTTTGACGTGACTATGAACTCATGCTTTTGTGGCTCCAAGAATTTGCCTTAACCTTTTCTTGAACGGAGGAGGCGTTAGCATTTTGCAATAAATTTGATTTGACTTAGCACTTTCTATGTTGAGCAAACCTGTGTACTTGTTAATGTGAGGGACTGAATATTGTTGGTTGAAGGTAAAACATCAGTAGGCTAGATTCCAGAATTGTGTCATTGCTCGCAATAGGCCATCATCTAGCTGAACTTGAAGTAAGAAAGATATATCCCCGTAATTTTTACTAAAGGTTTCTTTCTCATTGTTATCCCAACTATCCCAAATATGCCTCAATTCCTGACAATCATTTTGACAGAAACTGACCTTGAGCTCTTTATGCATTTTTAAGATGTAGTCGCGCTTTAGGATATCCCCGTCTTAACATTAGCGACCTTTTGACCATGGTCTGACATTTTCAAAGGACTCGATAGTGGAGATAAGTTGTTGCTCCATAAATGATGCCTCTTGCTAAGCACTGAACCAGTAAAATTGTCCCAAAATGATGATAGTCATGATGATTATGATGAAATGATATGCACTAGAATGCAAACAAAGGGAAAATAAGTTAGCGGAACATATAGGAGACAAATGTAAGGAAATAAAGAATTTAAGAACATCAGAATAAAAAAAATTCATAACATGTCTCAACCAAAGTGGTGAGTGAGAAATGAACAGCATTTCAACACGCCAGGATGCAATTTACCCTTTATGAGGTGATGCAATATCTTATTTTGATGGCAAAATAATCAACTAGTAGCAATATTCGTTTATCACCACTAGTGCGAATGCGCGTTAAGCCATAACTCGGACAACATAACAGCTTACAGTATAGGACATTGTGAATGATTGTCTTTATTCACCATCACTTATTTATACAAAGGTTAGCCATCATTTGGGCAGCACGATGCCATGCTTTAATAAATGATAAAAATGCAGATGCGGCTGACAATTGTATACTCATTAGCACCTACATAATTATGGTAATTAAGAGTAAAGGCTAGGAATGTTTCCCTAAGTAACCCTATTTTCTGGGCATTTTAGTAGCATTTTGATATGGTTGAACATGGTTTAGCTTGTAAGGCTCACTATATGAGGTTTAAGTTGATGCCTATATAGGTATCCGAATTGCTCCTCCATCTGGTAAGGATAATCAAGAGACCCTGATCCTAGACCCATCACGGGTTTGGTAGAACAGTTTTGATCCATTGGATGTATTTTCCTATGCAAATACAGAGGGTTACTCACAAGAGATATAGGTAATTTACATTAGGGAAGCTGTTGCCATGCCTACGTGGAGGGTTACTCACAAAGGCGAATTGCTCACTTCCTCCTAATGATGGGTTATAACCATGCCATGGAGTTTAGTGGGACACAAATGCACATGTAAGTGTGCGATGTGTGATGGGGAAACGATCTAACTATTTTTTTTACTTCTGTATTACCATTTTTATTAAACTAATGATTATTCAAAAATAAGATAATCCTGACAATTGTGTCAAACAAAAGATTAGTTGACAAAACAAAAAAAGGATCATGGTTGAATAATGACCGAAGATTGAAAAAATAGAAACCTAGCAAGACACTACTAGTTATTGGCCTAACTCTCTATACAATCCCCAGTGGAGTAGCGAAGCTATCGCAACATACCCCAGGGTAGATCATCGCAGATATATGGGTGCATATGACTTAAAATATGTTTTTCACTTGGAAATGTCATCTTGATCGAGACTTTTCTTTGGCGATGTGATAAGAATGAGAATGTACATATTCTCAACTTATAGTCCAGTGAATGGGACCATAAGACAAATCGCTCATCTTATTAGTCTTAGATGACCATCATGAAATGGCCAATGCTTGGAGTCACCACCAATCAATTAAGGTTAGGCATGACTAGATGCCTATTAAAACCTATGTTTTGAGTTACAAAACTCAAAACATCAATCTCGTGGTCTATGTAGTACAAAGATTCTTCTTTGGGTTCGGAAGTTCAATATGCATGATGGGGTACAAACCTCTCGTGACACCCAAAATCGGTACCTTACTAGCTATGTCTTATCTCAGTTTTGATTCTCTCAATCTTAACTCATCATTATTTCGATATAATCATTTTTAATGCATGAATCTTGTAGAAATACAAATCCAATTTTTGATGAAAAGGATTTAATCTTATATATGCCTTGAAGAGATAAGGAATATAGAGATTTTTAATAAAAATGACCTCTGGATTTTACTTTGAAAAATGGAATATTCCACTCTGCGCACTAGAGAGATACCCACATGGAAAATTACCTTTAGTTTTACTTGAAATGATTGGAAAACATGAATGCAAAGAATTATCACAAAGAAATTATGTTAGTAAGGCAATAAATGAAGTAACATAACATAGATCATTTAATGCAATGATAAAGAAAAGGGATGAACTATTGGAATTTATCTTGCAGTTGGCATCAATTATCTGGAAATAACCGAATCAATAATTTTTGAGCTGCATCTGGGTTTCTTGATTAAACAAAGTTTGTTTAACATATTCACGAAAGTTTAGGAAGGAGAAAATTTTAATTAACATTGAAAGATAGGGCCGGAGTATCCCCTCTAAAGATAAGGTTGGCGTATCCCCATGGATGACAAATAATTTTGACAAAGGAAGATTTCTAAATCATAACAATTTTGAAAAGTGGGGTTGAAGTATCCCCTCAAAAGTTTGGGATTGAAGTATCCCAAAAGTGACATATTTGACACTCTTTAAATAAGTCGAGTTAGAAAAAATGAAGTTGACAAAACTTCGCGATTTAGAAAATGAGTGAGAATTTTGACAACTTTTGGCAAAAAAAATTATTATGAATGAGGATGGTATAGATATGAAATATGTTCATGCCTTGATACGAGCCGATGGGAGGTCAAAGCATGTTCTCGAGGCTGATCTGAGTTATATGGTGACATTTAAATGTCTCGAGATGAAATTCAAGGAAATAACTTAATTTTGACCATGATTAAGAACAGGGGACAACATCACGTGATCCCACTTTTTGAATTAATTCTAAATTGGTTTGAAGGCTTTAAAAGGTGGACAAGATATTGTTAGAAAGGTAACTCGATGACGGTCAATTTAAAATATTCTCAATATCCCAAAAAGTCACTTTTTGAGGAAATAAATTTTCCAGTTCAAATTAATTTTGATGCTGGCTGACCATACGAGGGATAAGGTGTGTCAAAATTTAAAAAAAAATCATTCCAAACTTATTTGGTATTGAAAATTTGCAAATAATGCCTTTCCAAAAAGGGAATTTCATGAACTTTTAAGGAAAAATGCTGGATGGATTTGGAAAAATTGTTTAGTGGTCCTAAAGGACCCAATCAGAATGCACTTTGTTCACTCTAGGGATTCTGGACAGTCTAGGTTTGAAAAATCATAACTCTTTCATCCGAACTGATCTAGGTGTGAATAAATCTCATTTTAAAGATATTTTGATTCAATTTTAGATAAAAATATTAGAAAAATCATGAAAAATCATTTAAGATATTAAAGTGATTTTTTTATTTACAACAGTTGTGCTGTTGCAGAGGACAAAGCAAAGCAGGGGATATTTTTTATTTTCTTTATGTTTACGAGTCCAAACTCAAGTCATTGACATTCGAATATCCATGACTGAAGGGAAAGAGTGGCATGAACATCACGAACTCATTTGCACAGCCCCAGAGTAGTTGGGGATGATGAAATAGCTTGTTAATCATACCACTCAAGGTTTTGACTCAAGAACAAGGCTTGAACATTTCAGGAATGAGAGCAAGCCCATTTTTTGTTAGAAAATCAGAAGATTTGAGCTAGTTTAACCAAGATTCTAGATCTGAAAAACTTAATTTTCCCCAGGATTTTTTTATGCTAACTTTAAAGAAAATAATAAGTTCATGCTAGTCCTCATTGGTTGAGGTTAACATTCTTGGCTTGGATCAGTTTTGAAAATCAGTTTTTGATAGCCACCAAACATGCATTTTGACATGGGCAAGGAAACAAACATACAAGAGGATGGCACATAACATGAATGGGCATGCTAACTTTACCAATGGTCTAGACAAAGAAAGTGCAATGCATTTTGACAAGAAAATGTTATGGATACTAAAAATGACAATAATTCATGCAAGCTAATGTATAAATGTGCTTGAAATGTGTTAGGCTAATGATTCATATACAGATTAAGGATAACAAGATGCATGGATATGGTATAAAATGCATGAGTAAGAGATATCAACGTAATGAGGATGAAATGAGGCATTTTGCATAACAAAGGGGCATTAAGGCATCCAAATCTTAAACTACAACAACCAAAAGCCATAATAATGCATGATAATCCTAAGAGGTTAATGGAAACATAGAGAGCTCACTAAAATGATAAAGATGCTAAAAAATAGAAAATACAAGTGATAGAGTAAGAAGTTATACAAACAAACTTTAAGTTTTGCCCAAATAGTTGAAACAATGGAGATGGCTTGAAGTTCCCTCTGTTCCTTATTGTTAATAAGCAAGAAAAAGAGAGAAACAATGAGGTTTTGGTTCTGGTATGGATGAGGGTGATTTTTAGAATGTATAGAGGTTGAGAGTGAATGTTTTAGGACTATTTTTAGGTGCTAAGTGAAGAGCTACAAGATTTGGTTTTCTTAGTGTAGGAATGTGTTTTGGAAGCTGAAAATGAGCTGGATTCTAAACTTTTTTAGCTGAGATATAAGTGGTCTATTTATACCAGCGTTTTAGAGCCAATTCAGAGGTGTTTTTGGTCATTTCTTAAGACGGACAAAGTGATGCCAGCTTTGTGGCTATAGAGTGATTGTAAGGAGCAACTTGCTACCAATGTGATCGACATAGGGTGGCTAGTTTAAATGCTAAAATGATTTTCCAGTAAATAGGGTGGTTGATGGTGATCTTAGTCAACAAACTAGGGAGAAGTAGGGTGATATGTAACATTGACCTTTTTTTTATCTAATTTAGGCTTCAAAAAAATATTTTGATTGATTCAAAAGCTGAAATTTGTAATTTGATATGGGTTTTGATCTTTTTTGATGCAAAAAAAGAGTTAAAATTGAGTTTTTGATCAATGGTGGATGAGTAAAAAATACCGGTACCATGGAAAATTTAGCCCAATTGCTAAAAAAATTAGCTCGAACAAAATAAGATGTCTACAACATCTCTTTTACTGGATAAACTTTGATTATAAAGAAAATTGTAGAAAGAAAAGCTTTTTTGGCGTAACCAAGTATAAATATTGTGTACCTAATGACGAGAATGTGTTCATAATGCCCAATCATAAAAGGAAAGAGTGTTATTATAAGAATTCATGTTCATCTCTTTTAGTAGTCAAACTTTGATTACAAGGAAATGTAGAAAAAAGGCTTTTCTAACAACACTGGAGCATCAGTATCACTAGGAGATTATGTTTATGATGTCTAATGAGGAATAGATTATGATAATCCATGCTTGTTTGTTTTAGTGAATGAACTATGATTCTAAGGAAATAGTGGAAAAAAAAAACCTTTCCTACAAAACCAAGGGATAAATATCATGTACCATAATAAGAAAAATGTGTTTATAATGCCCAATCATAAAAGGAATGGATTTTAAAACAAAAATCTATGTTCATCTCTTTTAGTGGATAAATATCGATTCTATAAAAAATGGTCAAAGGAAAAGCTTTTCTTGAAAACTGAAACATCATTATTTTGTATACGAATAAGGAGAATGTGTTTATGATGCCCAATCATTAAAAGAATGGATGTAATTTTAAGAATTCATGTTCCTTCCTTTTGGTAGACGAACTATGATTCTAAGGAAAATGATGAAAAGAAAAACTTTTCTTATTAAACCAAAGAATCAATATCGTGTACCTTAATGAGAAGAATGTGTTTATGATGCCTTATTATTTAAAGAAAGGAAATTATTAAAAGGATTCATTTTCATCTCTTTTGGCAATTAAACTATGATTCTAAGGAAAACGGTGGAAAGAAAAGTTTTTCTTATGAAATCGAAGCATCAATATCGTGTATCATAAAAAGGAAAATTTATTTATGATTTCTAGCCTTAAAAAGGGTGGATATAATTATGAAAATCTATATTCATCTCTTTTGGCAGAAAAACTTTGATTCTATAGAAAATGAAGCTTTCTCCTGAAACCATAAGCCTTATTGAAATAAAACTCAATGGAAACAGGTCTTTGAGGATCTAATAGTTTAAAATGGAAAAAAGTGAAAAAAATAAAAATTTGATATCTAAAAGTTAAGGATGAAGAAGTAAACCTTGATTGATTGATAAAAATCCTTACCACAATCAATACAAGGGTTGGACTCTACTTTTAGGGATGAAATACCTAAAAGATAAGTGTTACAAACTTGCCACCAAGAAGGCTTGGATAAGAGCAAAAGAACTGAAAATAATTGGCAACTTTATTGATCAACTCTAAATGACTTATGACAAGCATAAAATCCCCTATTACAGTAAAGGATTTGGCCAAAAGCCTTTATAAGAAAAAGAAAACTAGATCTTAAATAATTAATTAAGATATTACTTGCTCAGAAAGAAAATCAAATAATTAATGAAATTAATTTCCTTACAAGCTAAGGAATTAAAACCCTTTTAAAAAGGAAATTAAAAGCCTTATGGTTAAATAATAATATGCATACCAAAACTTTCCTAATTTAGATGCTACTGACTTTTTTACTCACGAAGCCTTCTAAAATCATCAAGGATCTTCTTTATGGAGCAGATAATACACCAAGTTGGCTCTTTTAGCCCTTGATCATATATGATTGGAGCTGCATACTCAAACTTCTCTTTTAGGCCTTTTAACATAGGCTAACATAATGTGGCACATCATCTTGCCCTTATTGAAAAGGATTTAACCTCAAATCCATACCATCTCTATCATCCAAGGTGTCCTTCAAATAGGGTGTAAGATCTAGAAAATTGAATGTGGTGCTTACATAATATTCTTTGAGTAAGTCAAGCTTGTAAGCATTGTCATTTACCTTTTCATGGACCTCATCATCTAAGTAGTGACACGCATGAATGGAGCAATGAGATCCCCACTATCTTTATCTATTATCTAGTGAAACCATAGCCAAGGAATGGGCTTGGCAAAATTAGTGGGGAAGGAAGACCTTATTGAGCTTAACTTTATTTTGACTTTATAAAATGACTTGAGAGTGTGGGATAAGTGGGAGCCTTTGGGAAAAATTGAAATACCACTACTTTTAATGTTATTTTACTTATTTCATGAATCAAAAGTGGGCCACGACCCCTCTTTTTAGACCTGAGGTCGGCCTTGGTTGGTCATCAGCTTAGACTTCTTTTGTTTAGGAAATCTCTCTTTACAAATATGAATCTAGATAAGATCTCTAGGTTTGAATATAACTCTATTTACAAATATGAATCTAGATAAGATCTCTAGGTTTGAATAGAACTTACTTTCTCTTTCTATTTGCTGATCTCACATAAGCATTATTCTTTTCCTTGATTTGTTCTCCAACTTCCTTTTGCATATTCTTCACCATTTAAGCCTTCTTAGCTTTATCTATGCAACTTTTCTCGCTAATTGGTATTGGAGCTAAATCAAGAGGTATAGTTAGGTTGAAACCATAGACAACCTTAAAAGGAGAATGCTTATAGCACTGAGTACACTACGATTATAAATGAACTCTACATATGCCAAGCACTTATCCTAATTCTTTAGATTCTTGTTCACCATCGTCCTAAGCAAAGCTAAAAATGTTCTATTCACCACCTTGGTTTACCCATCAGCTTATGGATGACAAGCTATGTTACATAATAACTTGGTTCCAAGTTTTTTCCATAAGGTCTTCCACATATAGCTTAGAAACTTAGCTTCATGATTAGAAACAATGCTCTTAGGAATTCCATGCAAAATTATTTCCTTGAAGAATAAATCATCTACATAACTTGCATCATCAGTTTCATGGAATGGAATGAAGCATGACATTTCAAAAAGCAATCCACTACAACCATTACTGAATCCATTCTACGTGGTGTCCTAGTTAAACATAAAACAAAATCCATGCGGACATGTTCCTAAGGATGTTCAAGTATAAGCAAAGGCATGTATAACCCTTATGCAATCTCATTACTCTATTTTTTTGCACATGACACATAATTTTACAATACTATGAACATCTCGATTCATTGTTGTCCAATAGAATTGTTCTTTCAATGCTTTTAATGTTTTCTTTTCACCAAAGTGTCCAGCAAGATCTCCACTATGAGCTTTACACACTAAAAGCTGTTAAATTAAACAAAAAAGATTGCATAAGCAGTTAGACTTGAAGATAAATCTTTTATGTCAAAAATAAACCTTTTTGGCTCATTTTATGTACTCTTCATAGATCTTCGCAAAGTTGGGTTTTTTTTGTACAACTCTATCATCGAATCAAACCCTATTAATCTCATATTAAGTATAGAGATTAGTGTATACCTTCACAAAAATGCATTAGCTACAATGTTGAGATTCCTTTTCTTATACTTGATTACATAGGGAAATGTTCCAAGAACTCTGCCCACTTGGCATGTCTCCTATTTAGCTTACTTTGCCCCTTCAAATATTTTAATGACTCATGATCCATATGAATCATGAACTTCTTAGGCAATAAATAAGGTTGCCATATTTTTAATGCTCGAATTGCGCATAAAACTCTTTATCATAGGTTAAGTAATTAAGACAAAAACCATAAACTTCTTGCTAAAATAAGCAATGGGATGCCTATCTTGCGTAAGAGTAGCTCCAATCCCAATCATGATGCATCACATTCCACTTCAAAGGTCTCAGAGAAATCAGGTAATGCTAGTATAGGAGTCAAACATAACTTCCCCTTAATCAAGTCAATACTTCACTTACTACCTCAGTCCATTCAAACCGTATTTTTTTTTCATGCACTTGGTCAAAAGAAGCTAGAATGGTTCTAAAATTTTTCACAAAGCATTTATAGAAGTATGCCAAGCCATGAAAACTCCAGACTTTAGCAATATTAGTGGGAATTGGCCACTTTTTGATAGCTTTAACTTTTTTTCATCAACCTTCACTTTGTTTTAGGAAATGACATAGTAAAAAAAAACTATAGAATCCTTACCAAAGGTGCACTTTTTGATGTTGACAAATCACTTTTTTTCTTTAAACACTTCAAATACCTATGAAAGATGCTCTACATGTTCATCAAAGCTCCTGCTATAAACAAGTATGTCATCAAAATAAATAATAACAAAAAGACTAATGAATTTTCAGAAAACATGTTTCATTAGTCGCATAAATGTGCTAGAAGATTGGACAAGCCAAAAGGCATGACTGTCCATTAATACAACCCAAACTTGGTCTTGAAGGCTATATTCCCTTCATCACCTTTCTTCATTTAAGTTTAATGGTATCCACTCTTAAGATCAATCTTTAAAAAGATAGAAGAACTATGCAACTTATCCAAGATGTCATTAAGCCATGGGATGGGATAGTGGTATTTGACTATAATCTTATTAATAGCTCAGCTATCAATGCGCACGCGCATTGATCCATCCTTCTTCGGCACTAAAAAAGTTGGTATTACATACGAACTCATTGACTCTTTGACAAAAGCCTTCTTCATCAACTCTCTTACTTGCCGTTAGAGCTCCTTAGTTATTTTAGGTTGCATCGATATGCTAGTTTATTGGGCAGAGTTGAACTAGGTATAAGACCGACCTGCTACTCCGTTCCACATATTAGTGGTAACTTCTTCAGAAGTTTTTTTGAGAAAACATCCAAAATTTCCTCTAATATCTTATCCAATTTTGAAGGGATAGCTCTGCCTTTGCCTAAAATCTCCTTGACTATTAATAAATAAATAATTTTATTACACTTTAGAACATGTTTTACCTCCCTCTTATTGATAAATAAGCTCTCCTTCATCACATTACTGATTCCTAGCTAGTGTAGCTAGTCTTGTAATACTTATGAAGGATTGAGAAGTGTCAATAGTACACATCACCATCCTCAAAAATAAAATAAGTGCTTATGCGGCAACAATGTACAATTTCTCTGTCAAATAGATAAGGTCTTTCAAGAAAAATATGGATAGCACACATCAATACCATATTGTATGTTACTACATCCTTGTACCATCTTATGGCAAATGGTACCTTCACTCTTCTATAACCCTCAGATCTTCCTTGTTATTTAGCCATGCAAACTATAAGGATGTGATTGCTTAGTAGTAGTGAGGCTTAGTTTATTAACTAATATGTTAACTTTGAATTTGATTTTGATATAACAAACAAATTAAGCTAAATTAATTTATACTAAACTTGGTATTTGTTTTAAAATTGAAAAACATTTTAAAAAGTACTAAGTTTGTATTTTCTCAAAAATATATGTTCCAAAATGTATATTTATATTTAGAATATTCTTGAGATATATTTAAGTTAATATCAAGCCAAGAAAAATCATTTTACAAAGGATTTTAAAGGTATATATCGACATTGTCCACAAATGTATCGATAGTATGCTTAAAACCCTTATTTGTATCGATATTTTTAGGCATGTATCGATGCATTTCATTGAGTATCAACGCATTTCATTAAGTATCGACATATACCCTATATGTATTGACACAATGCTTAGTAGTATCCAAGGTTTGGTTGAAACGCTCAAATGTATCGATAAAGGTGTGTCTGTATCGATGTAGCTTGGCAAGTATCGATACTCAGCCCTCTATATCAATACAATAAGCTGTAATAGTCATTTTTTATTCTTGTATCGATACCATTGGTATTGTGTCGATACTATAGTGCGGTTATAAAGGCTACAATGACTCTTTAACCACCAAATTAAATGCCCAATGTCTATAAATCAATTTCAAGCTACAAATAGAGGTTCCCAATAGTTGAAGATGGAAGAGATATAAAGATTAATCAAGCATTGAACAACAAAAGCTTAAAACTCTTTAAATACTTCATTTTACTTTTATCAAATTTATACTCTTCCAAGTCTATTTTTATCTCATTCACCTTATACTTAAATTTCAGTAAACATCCATCTTCTAGAGGTTTAATTTGTTTGCAAAACATTTCATTCATATCACAAAAAGGGCTGTGTAGAAGTGAGTGAAAGTATTTGAGAATTTAAGGTAAAATTCTCAAAGGAATTAAAATGTTCTATATAAGCCTTAAAAGATAGAGGTGCAAGGTTATACCTTAGACTTAAAGGTAAACAATTTGATTAGTGAATTGTGGAAGTCACCTTGGTAAGAGAGTACCCAAAAAAAAGAGAACATAAGTGCCGAGTTCAAAGATCAAACCTTTATATATTGATTGTTTATTTTTCTTACCCTTAACTCCTTTTTATTTTCAATTTACTTCAAATTTATCAAGTTCTTGCAAAACCAATTCACCCCTTTTTGATTCAGTCTTTTTTTGAGCTAATAATTGGCATCAGGGCTTTGATCTCTATTATAGATTTCATAACCGTAAGAAAAGATCTTTGATAACTCAAAAATAGAGAATGCAAACATGATGCTTAAAGCCTCAGAAGCTCATAAGAGTTAAAAGGCCAAAATGAAGTTTGTCTCATGGCATTTGAGACATGTGCAAATGCTATGGGATTTGAAGGCTATTCCATCATGAGACCTCTACTCTTCAATGGTGGGAACTACCTGTATTGAAAGATAAGGATATGGCTCTTTATCTAAGCAAATAATTATGAAGTATGGAAGATTGTTTTCAATGGACTGTTTATCCCTAAGAAGAGAGTTGGAGATTGTATTGTGCTAAAGAAAGAAAAGGAATTGGATGAACAAGACACCAAAATGGCACAATTAAATGCCAAGGCCATGCACACACTGTTTTGTGCTTTTTGGCCAAGTGAGTATAATAGAGTCTCACTATGTGACAATGTTGAGCAAAACAAGTTAGCAACCACACATAAAGGAACAAATCTTGTTAAGGAATCCAAAATAAGCATGCTTACACTAAACTATGAATTGTTCAAGATAAAGGCAGATGAAACTATTAAACAAATGTTAGATAGGTTTACAGATATTATCAATGGGTTGAAGGCACTTAGAAAGACCTACCAAAATAAAGAGATGGTGAAAAAGCTACTCAATAGTCTTCCCAAGTCTTGAGGAGCAAGGGCGACAACAATTAAGGAATCCAAAGATCCTAACACACTTTTCTTGTATGAACTCATAAGTTCTCTTCTAACTTATAAGATAAAGATCAAGCATGAACAAGAGCCATAAAAGAAGGCAAGTGTTGCCTTTAAAACAACCACTTATAATGATGATGATAATAAGGAGGAAAAGGTTGAGAAAGATGAAGAAATGGCCATGTTTGCAAAATGATTTAATAAATTTATGAGAATAAACAAAACAAGAAGGCCTTCTAGAAAAGAAATGATGAAGGAAGACTCAAGCAAGAAAAAAAAAGAACAAATCATTTACTATGAGTGCCAAAAATGGGGACACATTAAATTTGAATGTCCAATATGGAAGAAGCCAAACCAGAAAAAGCAAAAAAAGAAGGCTACAATTACCACATGGAGTGATAGCCGATAATGATAATGATGAGGATGCCAACCTATGTCTCATGCTTCATGATGAGCCTAAGGTCTCTTTTAATGCTAATCCTTACTCATTTGATGAATTACAAGATACATTTGATGAATTAGCATTAGAATTTGAAACTATTAATTTAAAATATAAGAAAATGATTTCTATACTTAAGGAAGAAAATGAAACATTAAGCATGATAAATGATGATCTTAAGAAGAAAGCAGATGAGTTACAAGTCAATATTAATGATCTAACCAAGAAAAACACAAACTTGCATAACTCATTTACAAGGTTTTATATGGCATAACAAAAATTGAATAATGTGCTAGAAACACAAAAAGCATTCTTTGATAAAGATGGTTTAGGCTACAATAAAATTGAGAAAGAAATTCACTTCAAGAATTTCTTTGTGACACAAAATAAATCATTTGATGCATCTAGCATATGTACTCATTGCCATAAACTTGGTCATACATTTCAATGTGTTCTTTAAAGACTATTACTTATAGATGCAAATTTATTAGAAGGTATAGGTCCCTAAAGGTGTTAGCACATCTCAAGATGAGGCTACCAAAATAAAATGGATTCCAAAAGGCACAAGAATTATGAACACTAATACAAGGACCTAAGAAAATTTAGGTACCTTAAAAGAAAACATGACTTTATGGCTGTAAGAGGAAGAGCATTGCTTTAAGGCAAATTCAACAAGGGAGAATTCTTGGTATGTTGATTATGGATGCTCAAGACACATGATTAGTGACAAAAACCAATCCATGGAAATAAGGCCTAAGGATGGAAGAAGTGTTACTTTTGGTGATAACTCAAAAGGATAAATTAAAGGTATTGGAAACATAGGTAACAACTCTTCATCCAACATTGAAAATGTTCTATTTGTCAGTGGTCTCAAACATAATAATCTCCTTAGTATTAGTCAATTATGTGATAAAGGTGTGAAAGTTATTTTTAAATCAATAAATTTTCAAGTTGTTGATGTTAAGTCAAATAAAATTATTTTTATAGGACATAGAGAAGGAAATGTTTATGTTGTGCATCTAGATGACTTTTCTTCTCAAAATGTTTATTTTGTTGCTAATAATGATGACTTGTTTTGGTTTTGGCATAGAAAATTAGAACATGCTAGTGTGAATGTAATTTCTAAACTATCTAGAAAAGACCTCGTTGTTGGATTATCAAAAATGAAATTTGATAATAATAGAGCATGTGATGCATGTATTCAAGGGAAACATAGGAGAGCTTAATTCAAATCAATTAATATTGTTTTAACTACTAGAGTATTACAACTTATTCATATTGATCTCTTTGGTCCTACTAGGACATTAAGCTTAGGAGGTAAACAATAAGGCTTGTTATTGTAGATGATTACTCTAGGTTTACTTGGATTCTCTTTTAAGCTCTTAAGATAAAGCCTTAAAAAAATTCATTACTTTTTGCAAAATTATCCAAAACAAAAAAGGTTATTCTATTTTAAGTGTAAGAAACGATTATGGAAAAGAATTTGAAAATCTTAGTTTTGATGAATTTTGTAATGAAAATGGCATTAGCCATAATTTCTCAGCAACTAGAACCCCTCAACAAAATAAAGTTGTTGAAAGGAAAATAAAACCTTGGAAGAAATGGCTAGAACCATGCTTTCTGAAAATAATTTACCGAGGTATTTTTGGGCAAAAGCTATTAGCACTTCTTGCTACATTATAAATATAGCTATGATTAGGCCAATACTAAAGAAAACTCCATATAAACTTTTTAAAGGAAGAAAACCTAACATTAGCTATTTTTATCCTCTTGGATGCAAATGTTGTGTACTAAATAATGGAAAGGATCATCTTGGTAAATTTGATGCAAAAAGTGATGAAGGAATTTTTCTTGGTTATTCAACAAATTCCAAAGCTTATGGAGTGTTTAATAAGAGAACCTTGGTTGTTAAAGAGTCCATACATGTTATATTGGATGAAGCTAACTCAACCTTAAGGAAGGTATCTCTTGATAATGATGATGTAGAGATTTACCAAGAACGAGCATCAAAAAAGGACCAAGGACAAACAATACAAAATCAAAAAGCTCCAAAAAAGGAAGAACTATATGAGCCAACTCAAGTACAATAGGAAAGAAATCATCTTAGAGAGTTGACTTATGTCAAAGATGGTGAGATAATTGGTGATCCGAAATAAAATGTAAAAACTACATTATCTCTTAGAAATGCATGCAATTATGTAGCTTTTCTTTAACAAATTAAACCTAAAAATTTAGATGAGGCTCTAAAGGATGATAGTTAGATCATGGCCAGGCAAGAGGAGTTAAACCAATTTGAAAATAGCAAAGTTTGGAATTTAGTGGAAAGACCTAGTAACTATCCCATTGTAGGTACTAAATGCATCTTTAGGAACAAACTTGATGAGCATGGAATTATAGTTAGAAATAAGGCTAGATTAGTAGCTAAAAGATATGGTCAAGAAGAAGGAATTGATTTTGATGAGACTTATGCCCCCATAGCTAGATTGGAGGCCATTAGAATACTTCTAGCCTTTGCATATTTTAACAATTTCAAGTTGTATCAAATGGATGTCAAAAGTGTCTTTTTAAATGGCTTTATTAATAAGGAAGTTTATGTTGAGCAATTTTTTGATTTTGAAAATCCTCATTATCCCGATCATGTCTTTAAACTTTCCAAAGTTTTGTATGGTCTAAAGCAACCACCTAGGGCATGGTATGAAAGG